>PVJI01007426.1:0-78354 GCA_004026765.1 Micronycteris hirsuta
AAAGAGAAAAATACTGTACAAGGAAGATGCATGAGGATAAAGCAGAATTTCCACGTAAGCATGAAAGACCCAGGAGACGGGACCAGACAAATGAAATAGTTTCCATAATACACTGCTGCTTTAAAACAATAGGGTTCTAATAGAGTTGACTGACCCCAACTACCGGGGGAAAAAAAAAACCTTGCCGAGGGGACAGAGTAATACCTAATACCTGAATGTGACATTGTAAGGAACTTCTAGAGGCAATTGGCAAGGCTCCTTTATATTTCATATGACTTTGTTTTCTTAAAAGGAGGAGTGTAAAAGGAGGAAGAAAAAAAGATCACGTTGAAGGAAATACTTTAGAATACGCTCTTTCCTAATCTCGGCAGGACTGGTGGTCTGGCTCCAGCCTGTCTCTCAAGCTTCCTCTCCGGTCACTCATTGCCCGGCACATCACGCTGCAGGCACCTAGCTCCCCTGTCCGTCCACAGAACACCAGCCCAAGCTCCTCCCCAGACCTCATTTCATTCAGTGCCCCGTTCAAACGGCCACCTCCTCAAAAAGAACTTTCCTGACTGCTATCTAAAATAGCACACACCTGCCCCTTGCTCTTACCTTGCTTTTATTTTTCTTCATAGAATTGACCACTTTCCTAAATAATGCTATGCCTTTATTTAAAAATCTTTTTATTGTCTGACTCCTCCACTGAGAGAAAAAGCTCTATGAATTCAAGGTCTTGAGCTCACTAGGACCTGGAAAAGCAAGCCATTGGCCCTTGTCAATACTGTCGAGTGAATAAAAGTAAAAATAAGTAAAAGTAAAGTGAAGCCCATAAAATACAGATCAGCAGCAAATGCTGCATAACAAAAAGGGCGAAAATTGTGAAGAAGAGGCAATGACAAGTTGCTAGAACTGTGCTAATACGAATTCAAGTGTAATGGGGAATTTTTCTATTTTTGTATAATATGTAATTCATTTTTTAAAAATCCTGACAGACTCAAATGAGTTAATGTGCTGGAAAATAGTTATGACAATATATAAATTTGGTCGCACAGCAACTCCCTCTTCCTCCAGACGCGCGTGCTAATTTCAGCGGAGTCTTCGCGAGGACACTGAGCTCACCCTCCCTCCTTTATAAAAATGTATTCTTGTCGTTATTCGATTGGCTGTCCTTCCGAGGCACCCCATTTTCATTGGCCTTCACACCGGGCCATCACTCCCGAACTCGAGCACTCCATTGGTCCGCTGCCGCAGACAGCGGCGGCGGCCGGAGGTCGGGCTGGAGGAGTTCCCCGATGACGTCAAAGGCACCTCCCGCCCACATTCCAAAGCCTGGGCCTAGACCTCCCGAGGCCCCTGACTTTGGGGGCGGGACGGGAGGAGAGAAAGACTTGTGATTGGGTGGAGCGGGCGAAGTGAGTATCCGATTGGTCGCTTCCCTGGAGGGAGGTGGAGTCGTAGGTGGGTCTTGGAGCCGTAGGTGGGACCTGGAGCCGAGCTGAGGCTCTCTGGGGAGTCTCAAAGTTTGTGTCTGCAGCAGTAGTGGAAAGTGGGCTTAACGAGAAGGCGTTTTCTTGGGATGAGAGCTGTTCTCTTATCTTCTTTTTGGATGCACACTCTGCTTTAACCCTTTCAGCCTTAGCCCGATTCCTCGACAGCCTGTCTCCCCCGGGGATTTTCAGATCTCCGAGGATACCGGACGGGGAGCCCTTGGCAGTTCTCTTTCGGGAAGGGAGCGAACTTTTTCCTTCCTAAGTGCATAAGCTACACGCACACACGCGCGCACACACGCGCGGAGCCGGATCTCGCCTTCGGAGGCGGTTCTGCACGCTCCCCTCCTGCGCTCAGCATCCTCGGCCCATCGCGCCTCGGACCACCATGGAGGTGCCCGAGAGCGGGGAGCAGAGCGTCCTGCAGTGGGACCGCAAGCTGAGCGAGCTGTCAGAGCCCGGGGACACCGAGGCTCTCATGTATCACACGGTGAGGACGCGGCGGCGGGGCAGACTGGGCGGCTAGATAGGGGGAGTGCTGTCATTAGAGGGACAGCTGGGGAAAGGGAACCGGGATGGAAGTGTTTGGGAAGAGGCATGCCCAGAATGAAAAGGTCTGGGGAGAGGCGTGGTTTTTCTATCTGGATAAAGCTGGGCAGCTGGCCCTTTTTAACGCTCAATAATAGTTATGACAATATTTTGCTGTAGAAATGTTTACTCCCCCCCTCCAAGGCTTTCTCACCTCTGCAATATCATGTAGAAATGTTTACTCCCCCCCTCCTCCAAGGCTTTCTCACCTCTGCAATATCATTTCCCATGGCTATCAGTACGTTAACGTGGGAGAAGGGTAAGGTATTTTGAGAATAATATGCCCCTGTTTTAGTTAGATTTTTGTGGGAAGGTTTTTAAAACTTGAACAAAATAAAGTGGCATTTTCTTTTCTTACCCGTCATATTGTCTCTCTCTTTTCCTTTACTTATTACTATTTCAACAAATACACCCGTGTGTGTGTATAAGGCCCCATCGAATGAGGAGGAAAATTGCTTTATTTGGCTCCTTTGACTGTACAGCGGAGAAATCTGCTTCCTCTCTCTTCAGAGGGAAGATCAGCAGAGGAGTATGGAAAATCTGAGGCAGCTGCATATTTCAGAAAGTCTGTGGAGAAGGTGGGACAGCTCACCAGTTCCTTGTTCAGGCTAATGTCTCAGAGACCCCTTTGGGGATTAAGTTGGCACAGAGCAAAGACATTTCTTTGAAAGTTTTCAATTTCAATTTTTTGGTATTACATATGCAACATGAAATTTTATTGTCAGCAGCCAGTACTGATTAATGACTGTGAGGTCTTTGTTTCATTTTTTAAATAAATGCATAGGGGCGTGTGTGTGTGTGTGTGAGAGAGAAAGAGAGAGAGAGAGAGAGAGAGAACAACACTAATGAGAAAACGAGAGGCTTGGCTGTTTCCCCTTCATGATTCTTTTAATGGGGTCAGTGCCAGGATATTTGAAACTTTTGCAAAATGGCCTGCAGGCTCCGCCTCTTTGGCCTTTGCCTCTGCCTGACGTTATTTTGGGAAAAGGGATGAGGGCCTCCCTGTGATTCCCACCAAAGCATTTGTGGTGGCTGAGAATGGTTTGTTTAAAAAATGCAGAGTGCAGGGCTGAGAAGGAATGGGAGTTCATGCTGCGGCACAAGCCAGATGTGTCGTGTGCGCTGCCAGGCTCTTCTCGCTGAGCCTGTCCCGCAGACCCCGTGGGCTGAATTTGGACGCAGGGCCCAGATGTGCTGCTTCCTGTTGTCAGTGCGGACCTTAGAGCGTGTTGGCCCTCAGAGATCGTCTGATAATTGGACGCACCAGATGTTTCTCCTGGCATGGACTGCTCTTGAACCGTTTGGGGAGGACAGCGCTTCTCTTATGTTGTTAAGTACACCGAGAGTTGTCTCATCCAGCAGCTCTGACGTCACAGCTCGGGGTTGTCTCTGAACTGGTGGGATGCAGTATGCGCAGGCGTCCACATTTCCTTTCTTGGGCTCCGGGACTTGCATGGGTGAGATCACAGGCCAGGGTCTGAGATGCTACCCATGACCGTGACATTCATTCCAAGCAGGATAGCTGGGCCTGGCTCTAACATCTTCCTGTGCCGTTCCAGGAACAGGGGTCTTACCTTCCTTTTTGTATGAAGGGCTCGGTTTTTTCACGTCATTGTAATGAAGCAGTGATGTGTGATCATTTTTTTCTGACTTCATTTTTTTAAGTGACTTTATGTTCACCACTTAGGGACACGTTTCTCTTCTGCAGATTTCACTCATAGAAAATAACCAACCACCAATTATCTCAAGTCATTGCCAACAAACTTCGTATATGAATTAGTGTTGAAAGAGGTATTGGGTTTAGTAGCACAGAGACTTGGATTATATTCCTTCTAAACTAAAGGGAGTTTGGCAGAGATTTGAAAATAGATAACTTCCCCATCTGTTTCTTGAACTCTGTTGGTTATTCAGGTGCGGAGCCCGTTATTATTGCCATTTGTCCATAATGTGGAGTGGACTGACCTCCAGGTAGAAAAGGGATAGCCTGTTAAGGCATTCATTCAAAGATTCGTTTGTTCTTTTCATGAATAGTTATTGAACGTCTGCTCTGGGCCAACCACTGTTCGACACAGTTGTGATACTCGAGTGAATAAAAGCAGGCAAACATTCTTGACCTTAAGAAGCTTACATTTTAGTGTGTGTATGTGTGTGTAGGGGAAGATAAACAAGGGACCTACCTAGTAAGGGGAATAGGATGGTAGGCCATGTAAGTGCTATTGAAGAATAAAAGTAAAACAAGGTGAGGGAGATGGAAGAAGGGCAGAATATGATACTGAGTTGAGTAATCAGAATGAGCCTCAGAGAGAAAGTGGATGTGAACAAAGGCTTGAGGGACGGGAGAATGTTGGATGAACAGGATGAAAAGCCAGAGCAAAGGCCCTGCAGTGGGAATGGGTTTGTCAGGAGCCTGTGGTATTTTCTGTTTTAGATTCCCCTCCTTTTAATCAATTATTTTCTTTGTACGTGGGGGTAACTTCTGAGGCACCGTGCCTGTGTTTGGAAGGACCTAGTAAAACTTTCCCAGTTGAGTGGATTGGGCATTATATAAAGACAGGAAAGCATGCAGGGAGGGTCAGGCACAGAGGTCAATTAGGAAAGTGGTGAGGTATGATGAGAATAGCTACCATCTGTTGAGTACGTATTACCTGAGAGGGAGGGCTGGCTTCATGAGCTGCCACCTGTGCGGCCCACAGGCCTTGGTTTGATGCTCTGCTATCACTGTCTTGCCATCCTTAATAGCCTCTGGGCAGAAGGCTCCAACTCTCCATTTTGCACTGGGTCCCATGGATGAGGTAGTTGGCCCTGCCGAAAGGCATTGTACTTAGTGCTTCTCAAAAATTATGCCATGGAACCCTCTTCACGACCCAATGAAAGAGTCATCTTTATTAGTTTTCTTCTACAGTTACGAAAATTGAGGCTGAACGAGCTTAAGCGACTTGGTGAAAGGTCCCACAGCTAATTATTGACAGAGCTAGAATTTAAACGCCAGGCTGCCTGCCTCCCCTCCAAAGCCCAAGCTCTTGCTCATTGCGTATGAATGAAGGATCCAGAGTTAAACAGAATGAACAGAGTCAGAGGATGAGAGAGGATGACTGGGCCGTCAGAACCTGCTGAGCCCGAGGGCAGCTAATGTTTAACTCAGGGTGGTAGTCACCAAGGCTTAGCGTGATCATCTATTTGCTCTAAGTAGGGACTTAGTTACCGCAGGCAGGATTGCTAATGCCCTGTTTCAGCAAACCTGTCACCTACGTGATTTTAAAAGCACAGAAGGTTTAAGTTGCCCGAGGCAGGGATTTTAAGGTCTCTCAGGGGCCTTCTGGGAGCCATCAGGAGCAATGATTTTCTCATTTATTTAGTTTCAAAGAACACTTCTTGGTCCAGAAGGACAAAGGCTCAAAGTCTATGAAATAATGAAGCACAGAAGAGTGTGAATACGAACTTGCTTGTTAGATCTTGAATTATTAGAGCTTTGGGCTTCCTCTGGAAGCTTAAAAAATAGTTCCTAGACAGATGATGAAATATTACTTTAAGTCAGTACTTTTTGACTTGGGGGTCTAGAAGTCAGAGAGGGAGGGAGGGAGGAGTTATTTATGCTCTATTCCTTTGTACTATTCAGATTTTTACCTCCTGGATGTATTCAGAAAATGAAAAATGATAATTTAAAGACACCGCATAAAACTGGACTAGAGGTAACTTTAGCCTGAGTTTCCTTGAGGGCAGAGGGGGATCCGCTGGGCTATGAAGGCTCGACGTCACTGCAGTGGGTGGAGGCCTCGGGTGAAGAACGGAGTAGCCGGTGTGCTTGGTGGGGCGGGGCCTTCGTGTGGAGGATTAACACTGGGTTTGTGTATGATCAACTCTGTGATCTTGGTAATTTTCTTGTTTTATTTTACTTTTGGTAACTTTCTTAGGTCTCAGTTTAGCAATCTGGAAAACAGGAATTTTGTCCATCATTGCGATGATTTTATTGTATTTTTTAAAGCCTACCGTAGGAACTCCCCAAACCGAGTCTTTGCAAAGATAACGACCGTCCTGCTTGTTTTAAGTACAAAAGCCCTATAAATCCAGTCCTTTCTAAAATGATTTAGTGGTTATGCTCCTTAACGTTTGCATCCAGGTGGATCTAAAAGGGAAATGACTGATCCCGGACAGTGATAGGTGGGTGTGGCGGGGATGGCCAACCTGCCTGGTGTCCGGATGTGAAGGCCACCTGGCGTCCACGTCCATCACTGATTGCCAGAATGGAGGTGGCTAATCTCCCAGACTGGCAGTTTCCCGTTCTTCCCGCCTGGCCCAGAGACTGATAGGGCTCCGGGGGGACACTGAGGCTTGTGGTTTGTTATTTGTCTCCTGTTGTTGGCCCCCCGCCAGGTTCTGGGGGGAACCCGGGTCCCTGTGGCTTGAGAATACCATTGCCTCTGGTCGTCTGACCTCCACAAACTGAGTAAAGGGAGTGATTTCCAGGAGAGACAAAGTTGTGAAGTAAGGCCCTTGCTTCACCTCGTTTCCCCTTCACCCCATTCGCGGTTCCCTTGTTTCTCGGACCCCCCGAGGCTCACTAAAACAATGTTCTCTTCCCAGCTGTTCCTCTGAAATTCTGCTCTCAGGAAAGATTTGATAAGCTTACGCTCTTTAACGATAATTACTTCCGGTTAAAAGGATGCATCTCTAAATGGGGAATTGAAGGCAATAGTCGGTTAAAAGGGGAGCCCTTCCTACCCCTCTGCCGTCCCGTGCATGTGGCTGCTATTCAGAAAGTAGCCTTGCCCACGTGTTGCTTATTTATCTATGATCGGAAGGGGTTTTATTGGCTTGGTGAAACATCTTTGACCTGTTATATGATCGTCTCTGAAATTGTTCTCATGGTGTTCCCATGAGTTGAGGGAAGGGGGACTTGAGCACAGCCCTGAAAGATGAGACCGTCATGCTTGCTTGCTTTCTCGAAAGATCCCTGAGTGATAATACTCTGTGTGAAGTTGTTCTGGCAGGAGAACCAAGGCAGTGCACCTAGATTAATAATTGAATTCTATGACAATGCTTGCAGCTGCAAGTAACTAAAAATGGATTAAGATTGCCTATTTAATAAGTAAATGATTATGTCATGTTGCAAGAGGCCTAGAAGTATAGCTACTTGTTCGGCAGATTCAGCAACTCATCGGTGTTATCATGGACCCAGATTCCATCCATCAACATACAGATTTCATCTTTAGGTTGGGGCAACCTGTAGGCTACTCACACCCATATGAGTGACCCGTGTTGAATTCAAAATGATCATATCCAGAGGAAGAGAGGTTGTATCTTCCTCCTGTTCTTTCTTAGGATGGAAGAGACTTTTCAGAAGCCCATCAGCTGATTTCTCTTTGAGCTTCATTGGCGAGGGTTGGATCACATGACCATTTCTAAATCAGTGGCTGGAAAGGGATTTACATGATTGGCTTAGATTAGTCACCTGGGGAGGGAGGAGCTAATGGAGGCTCAATCATCATGACCATTTGTAATGACTGTTAGTAAAATAGTCTGGGTTGGCGGTCCTTTCCCTAACTGAAAGATGTGTTTGTTCAACCAATGGCTGTTTTTATCACAACAGTGGACTAACAAATAGAAAATGTTTTAAAATCCAGTCAGCCTTGGGAGCAAAAACCAAATACCGTGCCACTTGCAAAGCTCTAAGAACATTATTTTGCTGTACTAATAGTGCCCAGCGAGATGGCAACGGTCTCTGAAATGCATGCAAAGGTTACCACGGAGGGAGTACCACTGTGTCCCAACTCACTAACTAGGAAATCTAGAATTGACGATATTATCTGAACGCTCGGCATCAGGGTCAACTATCGGGGCTGAAGGTAACTAGCTGAGCCCATGCTCACACTCACCACGCAAGACAAGGATGACTTGTTCTGTTCGAGCTTCACACGAGCTCCCGTCAGCAGGTGGAAAGCTGAGCGCCATTTCTCAAAGAAGCTGTTCTTCCACTTGCATGTGGCTATTCAAATATTGATATGGGTGTGCCTCTTTGCAGCTCCAGCCGCCTGCCTCAGGCATGGCTTTGACCTCTCTGCTGACTGTCTTGGGAAGACGGCCTGGGCCTTGGCTGGGCAGTTGGTGGGGCACAGGGCCTGTGGCTGCAGGGTATCTGTGAATGATTTTGGGAAGGAGGGAGTAGGGTCCACATTCCCTACCTCTGTAGAGTTAGAATTGAAAAGAAATGATGAGACCCACAGTCTTTGTCTTGACCTTGAGTCCATTTCTCCATCTCCCTGCTCATCACATGCTCTCGGGCTCTTTGAAGTGAAGTTCCAGGTGACCTCAGGTTTTCCCTGAATGGCATTGTCAAGGTGATCCATGCGGTACACAGGAGGATTATCTATGGAGCATCTGAAACCCAGAGCAGTAAACAGTTTGCTCAGCAGGAACGCAAGCTCTTCTAGAACAGGAGACAGGACTTTGCCTTTTCTGTGTTCCCACAGTGCTTAACCAAGCACAGACGTTCATAATAACTGCTCGATGCACTTTAAGTAGAGTGAGGAAGTCTCTGAGAATGGATAAGCTCACTGGCCTTTTTTATTACTGTAGTTTTTACACTCTGCATTCTTTTTTAAGATTTAATTCATTTATTTGTAGAGAGAGGGGAAGGGAGGGAGAGAGAGGGAGAGAAACATCCATGTGAGAGAGAAACATTGATCGGTTGTCTCTCATATGCTCGCTGACCGGGACCGAACCCTCAATCCAGGCATGTGCCCTGACCAGGTATTGAACCGGTGACCTTTCACTTTGTGAGACTTTGCCCAACCCACTGAGCCACACTGGTCAGGGCTAAACTCTGCATTCTTGCAAATGCTTCTGCAAACCTGAAAGTTTAGTATAAAGTGACTTGGGTAATTCTGTGTCAGTATGTTTCCCTGTTTGGTTGAGAGAACAAGATGGGGTAAGGGGGTTGTACAGCAGCCCCAATTCTCCCCTGGAGCGGAGTTGAAGGCAGCATTGTGGAAAGGGTGGACATCTGAGCCAGGTAGACATGGTGTCCCCGGCCCTGGTTCTCCAGTGACCTTGGACCAATATCCTCACCTCTTCGGGTCTCAGTTTCTTCACTTGTCACCTCCTGGCTCATAGTAGACACACTTTTCTGCCCTGTCCACTAAGTCAAGTGTCTTCTCTCTGGGACCGCAGGGGCCTGGCATCATCAGGAACACAGGGGCTTATAATTATTCTCTCTCGTGTGTCTTCATTTCCTCGCCGCCCCGGCTTCTACCTTCTGCGCTAAACACAGGTCTCCGCCTTGAACACATGTTTGCCAGATGCTATTACTCATCCTCGCTCGTTTTTTCTCTCTTGTTTACTGCCAGCTTTGCTGAAGCCAGTGGTCAATAGCTCCCGCCTTCATTTCCTCACTTTCTACTGACTTCTGCATCTGTGTTTTCTGGTTCCTCCTGCTGCTTCAAGTCTTCCAGCTTCTCCCCAACTGCTACATTCAGTCTTCCCTCCACCCTTGCCTGCTGGGCCTCATGGGAACGCTTGGCGATGCTGACCACCAGGTTCTCTTGTAACTCGTTCTTGCAACTTGCTCTGGTGGGTTTAGTTTTTCCTTCTTCACTGGCTTCCTTACCGCCTATGACAATGTGAGCATTTGGTACTTGGCTTTCTGTTCTCTCTGTACGCTCCCCTGGGCTCCTCTATCAGCTTCAGTACAGATGGTTTCAGATCTTTATATGTGTTACTTGTCACTGGACGGACAGTGGGAGATCTTTGGAGTATGACCCAGGATTCTTCCGGGCCCTCATTAGCTGCAGAACAGCTCCGGCTGGGTAACCCTTGGAACTTGACGATGAGTTACACACACGAAGAAGAGCTATGGTGCTCTTTGGTCCCCCTTATCACTGCACCCCATTTATCACAGGGGATGTTCAATGACTCAGCTCTCCTGCAGGGGAACCTGTGAGAAGCTCCCGGGTCGTGACTGGGACACAGCTGTTTCTACAGCCAGTGGCCGCCACCAGATACAGGCTGTGTTTTGTCCGGGCTTGTGCTTCTTCTTCGGCTGGGGAAACCCGTCGAGCTGTTCTCCAGCGGCACGTCCAGTTTTTTTCTAGGGCGGTGGAAGGTCAGTGCGAAAGTCAGACTTCTTAGCTCACGCGCCATAGGTTCCTCTGGTGTGTCAACCGCTGTCGGGCTCAGTGACAATCGCCTCACGGCGAATTGTTTGCCTTCGAATCGCGCTGTTCTGGAGCAATTTATTTATCTAAAGTTTACCGACATGACTTTCAATTTTTGTTTTTAAGAATTGAGATGGGTTACTCTGAGCCACCCAAATTTCTATGCCTGCTTCTTCTTCGTGGCTCCTGGGAGAGAGTTTTTCTCTGGCGGCTGAAGTGTTTGGATGTGTGAGCTCGTTCTAGTCCTCGGTCTCAGAGTCTGCATCTGTAAAATGTAGTGTTCTCACTGCACAGTCCAAAGCTTCCCTTTCACTCCACACTTCCTGGTTGAGCATCCTGCTCCTACCCTAGGAAGCCTCTTATCTTTTAAAAAAAATGGGCTACTTAAAACAGCATTCAGTGGATTGGGGCGACTCAGTTCATCAGCAGGTGTAGTTTTGCATTTTTGTGGCTTCTGTTTTCTGACTTGAAACCTTGCTTCAGTAAAGCCCAGACAAAATAAAGAATGGAAAAACAGAGAGGCACAGAGGTAGGAGACATATTTTTAACATCAGAAAGAAAAAATCCCTCTTCAGACTTCTTGGCAAATAAGAGGAGTCTGGGGGGGAAAAAAGATCCGCAAATAGTTTTTGAGTTGTCTGAGTGGAAAATCCTGGTTTTTAACATTTCATATCTTGGAAATGTCTGAATAGTTTTTGTTTAAAGGGAAATTCCTTTTGGCTGAGAAAGAGCCTGCAGGATTCAAACTGATAAGGCGATGTTTTCAGAAAACTTGGAGGAAATCAGGCTTTGTGAGGAAGGTGCTTCTCACTGGCTGATTGTGTGAAACAGAAATTTCAGTCCATGTTTACGAATTGCAGAGTTTGAAAGCTTTACCCTTTAACTCCTTCCTTCTTCTCGCTTCCTCTCGGGGCATCCCGGGGAAGCATCTCTCACAGCTGGTCTTTCCTCCAATTTGAGAAACTTCATGAACTGCTTTCCTAAACCTGTACATGTTCAAGGCAGGAGGATGTGTGTGATCTTGACCTTGTGGCTCTCCCAGTGGAATGGGCAGGAAGAGGCATAAACAAGTCATTTGATTACAATCATTAAATACCTGGTATACATGCCACATGAGAGCTGTATTCAAAGTATTTCTGGAGCACAGACAATGGAGTAACAATTCTGAGGGAGACCAAGGGTTGGGGACTACTTCACAAAGGAAGGGATATTTGCAGTGGGTCCTGAAGTATACATAGGAGCTCTGCAGCAGGTGGGAGCAGGAGATCCTGAGCAGGATGTAAAACATCGTTGTAGATTCTGGAAATCCCAAGGAATTTTGTGTAGTTAGAGAGCAGGGTGCTCTGTGGGGAGTGCTGGAAGATAGGGCAAGATCGTAAAGGTTTGCCTGCTTTGTTAAAGCTGCAGTTGAACATCCTTTTGTGGGCAGTAGTGGGGAAGGCTTTGAACAAGAGAGGGGTAGATTATTAAGATTTTATTCATTCATTTTTAGAGGGGAAGAGAAGAAGAAAGAGAGGGAGAGAAACATCAATGTGTGGTTGCCTCTTGCATATCCTGTACTGGGGACCTGGCCTGCAACCCAGGCATGTGCCCTGACTGAGGAATTGAACTGGCGATCCTTTGGTTTGCAGCCCTTGCTCAATCCCCTGAGCTATGTGAGCCAGGGCTAAGAAATGCATTTTAGAAAGGAAGCCCTAGTGTTTATGAAGGATGGGTGGGAGGGGAGAATTAATGGCAACAAGATAATCTGCTGGCTGTTTCATCTGTGAAGTGGACGAGGACTCCATGAAGGCCTGAACCAGGCTGGGAGGAGCTCATGAACACAAGAGAGGGTTAAGAGCTAGACTTGGAGACTTGGCGACCCAGGGGGATGATAGAGGGACATGGGAGACTTCCTGTTCTCTGACTTGGTAACAGAGCTGATTTGGAGGAGAAATGAGTTTGGTGGGGGAGATCATGAGTTCCTTTCAGGACATGGCAATTCTGATGTGTTCACGGAGCTTTCAGATACCTAAACGGCGTTTGGACGCGTGGGTCTGGAGTTCTGGAGAAAGGTCTGGACTGGGGATGTGGATTTGGGCGCTACGAGCTTAGGGGAGGATAAGTGAAGCTAGTATCTCATGTGAGATGGTCCCGGGAGGCCCGGCTCAGAGCGGGGAGCGTGTCCGAAAGGCTGAGGATGGAGCCCTGGGGACACTTGAACAGTTAGCAGGGGAAGAAGAGTCTGCCGATGGAGCTCAGAAAGGAACGGCAGGGCAATGTGGAGAAAATGCAGGGCAGCCCTATCACAGGATCCAAAAGCCGGATGTACCACTGCAGAGTGGTCAAGATCAAGGGCTGGGTGTGCTCTCCAGCTGACTGCTAAGCACGCAAAGCACTGTGTATGTGCGTGCTCAGGTCAGTACCTGCGCCTCGGCCACAGAGGCCTCCCTGTGGTCAGTGCCCGTGGGCGTGCTCTGCGGCACTGTGCCTTGGCCGCCGAGACCTCGCTTTCAGGCGAGAGTAGAAACTGCAGAAGGGCAGGGGCTGAGAAACAGGCTTGGTGGGTAATGCGTGCTGCCTCTTCTCTCATTTTCTCCTGCTCCAGGTTAACACCAGCCCTCCCAGTTGCCCTTGGAAGGCTGGTGCCTGTGCGGTTTTATGAGGGTCCTTTCTTCATCCTGCTCTCCAGGCGGAGGCCGTGTATCTCTGCTGCCCTTCTGATGGGCGAGGAGGACTTGGTGCGTATGTCACTCTACGCACCTGCCATTTACGGCTCGCAGGCTTCGGGGTGTGCAAAAGAACGGCCTCTGGACGCACACCTGTCACAGAGTGGTGGGATGTTCCAAATGGCTATCTCGTTTGAGCCTCGTCCTCTCTGTATTTCTTCCGGCTCTTTCCACTGAGAAAGCATCAGGTGGACTCGCCGGTTGCCAAACATGAGTTCGGTCACAGAGATGCCAACAATATTCAAATGGCAGAAAAACAGGGAAAAAACCCTCCAATTTGCCCTTTTTTTCTAAGGCATAAGAAACGGGGCCAGTGAGGACAAATGGTTCTGTAATAAGGACATGAGTCGGAGGGTGTTCCAGTGGAGGAAACGTTCAAATGAATGGTGTGGCTTCCAAGAAAGCAGGACATGGCTCTGAGGACCTACGAAGGGGCCTCTGTCCCGACACCCTGCAACCCTCCCTGCGTGCTGGGGGCTGGTTCACCTTTGCTCTGTGCCGCCTAGTATCTGTGGTGTTGCTTTTCTCTCAGGTTTGCTGCCACCCAGGGAGGTCAGGGACGGGCACAGGAAGAGCAGCTCTGCAGCCAGGACCTATGGACACAAGGGTCTAGGGAAGAGGGGGGATTCTGCTTCCTGATTGCCGAGGGGGAAGCAACTTCGTAGTGTTGGGTTTGTGGATCACTTGGCTGGCGGGGAGTCAGCTTGTATTTTTTATTGCATTATTTCAGCAACAAAATGTCTTGTGGGGTTGAAGCACCTATGTTACAAAGTTTAAAAAAAATAGACTTAGTTATTTAGAACAGGGTTAGGCTCACAGCAAAATTGAGCAGCACATGCAAAGAGTTCCAGGCACCCCTTGTTCTCTCCCCACCACGCACAGCTTACCCCACCATCAACGTACCGCTCTTTGGGACTTTGGGGTTGTGGATTCATAAGCTGGGTTTACGTGTGGCAGCTTTTGATTTTAACTTTGCTTTTTAAAATTAGGCCCAGACAAGCTTCCTTTTGTAGTCCAACAAGAAGCCAAGTGGGTCCGCAAGAGCCTTAAACATATATGTATGTGAGTGTGTATATGTGTAGGATGCTTTTGTTTTGTTTTAATGAAAACTTACTTAAAACAATTTAGGAGCAGACCTGTAGATTTCAGGGGAATACAATTAAAAAGTTGAAATCTGGTGTAAACCAACCCCCCCTTCCTTCCTTTCCATTTACAAATGGCTGGGGCACTGGACATTGTCCTTTGGAAAGGCATGGGGTCGAGTGGGTGGGGGAAATACCTTGTTTTTTGTAACCGAAGAACCCGAAGCCCAGCCTTGTAGCTAGGACTTTGCACTTCCTACCCTCCGATCATATTCATTTCTGCAGCACAGCCAGGAGTTGTTTTTCTGGTTCTGCTCTGGATTTGCAAGTTTTCTTTCCAGGGTTGTCCTGCCGCCTTGACCTACATTTGGGAACAGCTGGAAAGCCTTGGGCTGTGGGCTGAGGAGCCCGAGGAGGCCACAACCAAACCCAGATGGGGACACACCTGCCAGCCTTCGGCTCCAGGACATCGTGTTCTAACTGAAGGCCCCCGGTGACCCCGGGAACCTATGCATTTTCGTGTGTGATGAGGAAGAGAAACAGAAAAGTAGCAGCGAGAAAACCACCTGGTTTTCCAGCTGTGTTTACACAATAGGAACGCGAAGTGGGTTGAAACCAATGTTTGCTTCTGATTTAAATACAGACATACAGGAGGAAACTGAAATTAAGCCTGGCCCCGCTGAGAGGTCGGTTGGTTGAATGAATTGAACATGAGGAGTTTTTAGCTTTCTTGTTCCAACTCTTCCTGTTTCTGGGGCGGCGGGGGGGGGGGGGGGTGGTTCTGAATGTCCCGTGATCTGCCGATGGCTCGCCCACCCGGGGAGAGTGTTGCTCAGAAAGGCAGGCATTTTGGAATCAGCACAAACTCCGTAGCCCTTATGGCCACTGACAAATGATCTGTTTCCCGCGTCCCCAGCTCTGTCGGCTGGCGCTCTTAGACAGTGACGGCATCTGCCTGTTGCACCGAAGTCATGGAGGAGGCTGGTTACAGCCCGGGGTTCTGTCGGCTCCAGCCTCCAGTAGGAGCCCGCCAAAGGCACACTCGTTGGGAAGCTTCCAAACAGTGCCAAGCACATCATACGCATCCAGTAAAATATTTGCTGAATGAACGACTCTGGTTGACAATAGGGCTCTGGCACTCACTGCTCTGGGCACTTTTCTGAGACTATTTCACAAGGATGTGATAGAGGACAAATGACATGATGTCCACCTCTGGGCCGGGTCCATGGCCGCCACTTAGCAGACATTAGGTCATTGTCCTCCATGTTTCTACTCCAGTAATTTCAGGGAAGCATAGGAAGAAAACCCTTGCTGAATTCTAAACTGCAAGAAAAAAAAATTAATGAGCCCTGGCTGGTGTGGCTCAGTTGGTTGGGCATCGTCTTGCAAACCTAACGGTCGCTGGTTCGATTCCCACCTCCGGGCACACGCCTGTGTTGCGGGTTCAGTCCCCAGTTGGGGCTCGTGTGGGAATCAACCAGTCAGTGTTTCTCTCTCCCATCGATGTCCCTCTCCCTCTCTTTCTCCCTCCCGTCCCCTCTCTCTAGAACCAATAAAAGAAAAAAAAAAGGGGGTAGCGTACAGGCTCTCCAATGTGACCTCATTGTTTTTTTAATTAATTAATTATCTCTGGTTTTATTGGAATATAATTGACATATAACACAGATGTACAATGTAACGATTCAGTATTTGTGTATATTACAAACCGATGACCACAATAAGTCTAGTTAATTTCCATGGCCTCACAGTTACAATTTTTTTTTCCTAATGATGAGAATTTTTAAGACCTACTGCCTTAGAAACTTCCCCGTATGCAGCATGGTATTGTTAACCCTACTTGCCGCGTGGTGCATTTCATCTCTAGGAATGGTTTATCTTTTTTTTTTTTTTAAGATTTTATTTATTTATTTTTAGACAGAAGGGAAGGGAGGGAGAAAGAGAGGGAGAGAAACATCAATGTGTGGTTGCCTCTCACGTGGCCCCCACAGGGGACCCGGCCTGCAACCCAGGCATGTGCCCTGACTGGGAATCGAACCGGCGACCCTTTGGTTTGCAGCCCGCGCCCAACCCACTGAGCTACACCAGCCAGGGCAGGAATGGTTTATCTTGTAATGGGAAGTTTGTGCTTTCGGACCACCCTCCTGTGGCCTAGTTGTGACCAGCCATTTGGGGGGGGGCAGGGGAGAAAAAACCCTAAAAGTTTCCTTAGTTCATACCTGCTTCTTTTTAGGTTTGAGGCCTGGTCTTGATTTGCATGACCGAATTCGCGCTTCCGTTTTTCAGCCACCTGCTTCTGCAGAACCGATATTCTTTGTAGGTTTTGAGGGGGTGGGTTGGTGGCAGGTGTTAGCATTCTTCACGTCACAGGAGGGTGGGCAAGAAAAGGGCCAGCCTGTTCCCCAATCTTGCCGTCCCCTGAAATAACCCCGTATGACTGGACGTTGAGATCATTTCTAATATAAACAGTGTTTTTCTAATATAGACAGCATTTCTGGAGCTGATTGGGATAGGAATCCATCAGCATAAGGCGTGTGGGGAAGGAACTGTGAGTGTGGCCTGGACCAGCCTCCGCGGGGGGCCCTACGCACAGCATGGGGAAGCGGCCTGAAGGGCTTTCATCTGCTGTGACTCTGCCCATCTCCTGGGCCTTCCCGGCAGGGCGGCTTTGAGTGCCATGGATGAGCTGCAGCAAAGGGCAGTTAACCCACTGCACCCTGTCCTTCTGACCCACGGCCTGAACTGCCTTCAGCTTTTGACCTTCCAGGGTAGCTGATGCAAGCAGCACTCAGGGACAGAACCTCCCGAGTCTGCTTTCTTGGGAAGCTGGGTTCTAAGTTGTTCTTCTCTGCTGTCCTTCTACCCGGACCCACCAGTGTGCTCTCTACAGAAGTTCCATGGAGATTCCGGCACGAGAACGGAACCCCTTCCGTGTTGCCTTGTTATTATTTTGGCCATTTCAGCAGGGGCTTGAGAGGGCGCTGTGCTCAAATCTCATTCCACCCGCCACCCCCCATTCCCATGTTCGTGCATTTTTATTTTAAATGACAGTAAAAATATCATTGCTGATAACGGGGTTGAGTGCCAAAGAGAGAGATCCTTAGCCACAGAGGGTAACAAGTTTGAATGTGACCTGGAACAGCTGCCCTGCTGCAAAACACCTGGCAGTTTGGGGGACTGGGTCGCCCTTCATTGGTTTTTTGTGAAACGCAGATGACTTTTAATGATGTTTGTTCTATGGTATTTGCCAACCAAAACAAAAATATCCTGGTAGGTACATTTTTTTTTCATTGCCCTTTTGAGAAACTATTACCTGAGCCAAGTATGCTTTTAGAAAAAAAAAAAATCAAAATAAAACCAGGAACAAAAGTTTCAAGCTTACAAGTGGATATGGCACTTGACCTCAAAATGCAGCAATGGAAACATGGGAGGTCCTGAGCGAGGCCTCCTGGACTGGCGTAGGGTTCGAACAGTGCCAGCGGGACCCCGGATTGTCCTCCCTTTTCACTCTGTCATCCTCAGCAAGGAGACCTTTGTCCTCATGGGCATTACTGCATGACTGCAAGATGACTGCTTCACCTCCGACATCACGTCAGACTTCTCAGTACAAAGACAGTGGGAGGGCAAAGCAGAGGAGGGCAGTACCTCTATGAGAAAAGCCAGCCCTGGCTGGTGTGGCTCAGTGGTTGAGCGCCGGCCTGTGAATCAAGGGATCACTGGTTCAATTCCTAGTCAGGGCACATGTCTGGGTTATAGGCCAGGTCCCCAGTAGGGGGTGCACGAGAGGCAACCACACATTGATCTTTCTCTCCCTCTTTCACTCTCCCTTGCCCTCTCTAAAAAGTAAAATAGAAAAGCAGCGGGATACCTTGCCTCGCTGAATAAGACTGGCACGTGAGAGAGAGGAGGGGGGGTGAGTAGTGGAATGGTCAGGCAGCAGTGTCTGCCATGTTACAAAATAACGTTTTCCCAAACTTACAGGATCATAGGTCAGGTAGGGACCTTTGAGATGGCTGAGCACAGCCCTTTTAAGACACAGTTAAGGGGACTATTTATTTCCTTCTACTTCTGCGCAGTGTGCCAAGACCCCACTTCTCGGCACTCCCGGGCTGGGCGATCATCATCCCTTGAAGTGTTAACTGTGCCCGGAATGTGAGTGGGCTCTGAAGAAGCCCCTTTCACCGGAGGGGGGTGGGGCATGGCAGGGACACAGGTGCTGTGTATGTGGGAATCAAAAGGTCCGATTATGCTTTCTCAGGAAAAGCAGCCGGCCAACAATAATTACTGGGCTGCCTCGGAGTTCAGAACCTGGAATCCAGCCTCCTGGAATGATCACAAAAGCCACACGAGGAAGACGGCCCTGCCCTGGAGGAGCCTCGCCTTGCAGGGCTGCCAGAACAATCACATGTGTGAGACAAAGCTGAGGCGCATGCTAACAGTGGAGAAAGCCCGTGGCAGACCCGGGGGCCAGGCGTGGAGAAACGGGCTCTGAGCAGGGATGTGTGAAGGTCTGTTATCTACTGGAGAGCAACGGTGTTTAAAAACACAGGTTGGGGAGCAAGCTGCGTCGCCTGGTTGGAGCCATATAATAACACTGCTCTGAAACCTGGTGTGTTTGCTTTAGAAGAGCAGCCTTGAGTCGGCCGTGGCTGTGGGCTCCTGGCTGTGTGCAGGGGGGCGACTGAGTGAGCTGGAGTCACTGGAACCTGCCTGGAAGACCATGAGCTCTGCACCAGCGTTCCCCTCGAACTTTCCATCTCAGCCCCGTTTGCCCAGGACTGCCTGTGGCCGGGCATTCTGTTTCTGCCCTCGCTTCGCGGTCTATGTCAGAGTCCCCTCAGCGCTGAGCCCGTGTGCCCGCCAGCACTCTGGAGGGCATTCTCTGGGCCACGTGGTAGAAGAAGCGTGTGTCAGAGGCCCTTACACCCCCAGGGGACCAGGTGGAGGGGTGTGGCATTGACAGTCTTTACGTGTCTTACTCTGCTTGGGCTGGTCTCACAGTGTGTTATAAAATGGGTCACCTGAACCCAGAAGCCCAAGATCGAAGTGTGGCAAATTCTGTTCCTCGTCCAAACTCTCTTCTGGCTTTTTTCTTGCTGTGTCTTCACATGGTGGAGAGAGAGAGAGAGAGACTGTGGAGAGCGAACGTGAACTCTGGTCTCTCTTCCTCTTCCATGAAGGGCACTAATCCCATCATGAGGGCCCCACCCTCCTCATGACCTCATCTAACCCTAATTACCTCCCAAAGCTCCCCTGTTTACAGACATCACAGTGGGGGTCAGGGTATTCACATATGAATTTTGGGTTAACACAACTCAGTCCGTATCACTGGGTGTTCACTAGAGTTTCACAAGGCTCTCATGGGACAAATGGTGGTGACCAGGGCCGTGTGCCTTCTGCTGGGAGAGCCCTCTGGGACTTGAAAGCCTGTTGAGTGGCGGCTCTGAAGCTGGGTCCACGGATGCGTGGGTCTGAGAACCCCTGAGATGCTCCCCCCGGATGTTGACATGCAGAGCACATGTGCATTGTCATTACATTTTCAAAAGGTTTTCATGACCCCCAAGTTGCTAAGGGGAGGCTGAGAGGGAGCAGGCCTGTGCACAGAGGTCACTGTGTACATGGACAGGAACCCCCACTGAGCTGCTGTCCGTCCCCCAGATCGTTCCAGAGAAGCCCTGCTCCCTCCTGCCACTGGGCACTAATTAGACCCTGACCACTGGCAGGTGAGCTTGTCACCCCCAAGCTAAAGGGAGCGCTTCCGCTGGCTGCTGCACTGTGTGTCCCTTAAACTTAGCCCATCATCTTTGTTTTTGGAGGAACAAACCCCTTTTTTGAAGAATGCATAAAAAAATGAGTGGCTTACATGGAAAGAATTTACTTTCCAACTGTAGACAGTAGCTGGGCACCGAGGGGCACTCACACTGGGCCAGCAGGGAATACTGAGGGCTTGTAGCCCATTGCTCTACCGCTCCGGAGTCTGCCTCAGCAAACCCAGCGTGCCTGGTTGGGGAAAGCTGGATCTCTGTTTGCTGCTTACAGGTGTCAGTGATGCTTGGGGTAAGCCCTGGGCACCAGCAACCCCTCCCGTCCTCTTTCTATAGTTGTGTTGTTCAGGCTTAGGGGTGTGGCTCACCAGTCTGAGACCTATTTAAAAAAATTTTTTTAATTGATTGATTTTAGAGACAGAGAGGGAAGGAGGAGAGAGCAAGAGAAACAATGATTTGTTGTTCCACTTATTTATGCGTTCACTGGTTGCTTCTTGCATTTGCCGTGACCTGGGATCAAACCTGCAACTTTGGCATATACAGATGACACTCTAATCAACCTAGCTACCCAGCCAGGGCTAGTCTCAGACCTTCTTCTTCTTCTTTTTTTAAAATATTTTATTTATTTATTTTTAGACAGAAGGGAAGGGAGGGAGAAAGAGAGGGAGAGAAACAGCAATGTGTGGTTGCCTCTCACGTGGCCCCCACTGGGGACCTGGCCCGCAACCCAGGCATGTGCCCTGACTGGGAATTGAACTGGCGACCCTTTGGTTCTCAGCCCACGCTCAATCCACTGAGCTACACCAGCCAGGGCGTCAGACCTTCTTAACTGGGCATCTGGTCACCTCCTTGGCTGACCCCTCCCTCAAGTTGCTTTGGGCCTGATGAACCCCCTGGAATTTGGAGGCATCTGCTGTGACCATCACCAATGCCCAGAGCAATGGGTCTCTATCCTGGCCGCCCATTATAATTACCCGGGAGCACAAGAAGTATTGCTGCCTGGGTCCCAGCCCAGGAGGTTCTGATCTCATTGGTTCTGGGATGAGGGCTGGACAGCAGGAATTTTTAAAAGCTTCCCTAGTGATGCTAACATGAAAGCTACTGGCTTGGAGCTTTGCTACTCAGTGTGGCCCGTGGACTGGCAGTAGGAACATCGCCTGCTCCAGACGATCTGAGTCATAATCTGAAGGTCAGCAGCTCCCCTGCTGATTCCACGCGTGTTTGAGAAGCACTGGGTAGTTGTCCTGGTGCCCGGCCTGTGGGGCTGATTGTGCCCAGCCATGCCATACCTCACCCATTCCTGATGCCAGGTTCAGCTAGAAGGAGCCCAAGAATTGGACTGAGCCCGCGAACCTTTCTTGAGGGTTAGGTCTACATCTGATTAGGTTCCCTGCTCCCTCCCACTCCTGACTAATCCCTTCAATACCTGTCCACTTGGAAGTCCCAGCACATTTCGGTGCCAGGGAAGCAAGGACCTGGGCACCAATCCCATTCTGGAAGCAGTGGCGCGGACCTGTGCTTTGGGTATCTTGGCCCAATGGCCTGGCCTCGTGGTGCTTTGCCTAGTCAACTGGCAGAGTTTGCCCTGCCCTGACCCTGGGGCACGGAAGTAGGAAATCGGACTGGCAGTAGTGTCGTGAGAGAGAAGGACTAAACCACGCTAGAACCGAGAGGGCTGCACCAGAGACGGCAGGCGCAGAGCATGGCGGCGTCCGTCCCTCCCCTCGCCTGCAGCAGACACCTCATTTTGAACTCAGCGCTCACCGGACCCTGCTTCCTCTCCCGATAGGGCCCTGCAGGCAGACGCTGCCCATTGCTCTGGTTCTACACTCATGATACAACCATTTTGAGTTTTCTTTCTTCCAGAGTAGCACCCATGACTACTCATAGTGCGATTCTAGGGTTTTGTCGTGGAAGTCTGAGCTCCCAAACAGCTGCTGAGGTGCCACGAGCAACTTCAGCCTCCTTGTGCCACTCTCGCCGGTTCGGCCTCTCACAGTGCCACTGGTGGAATGAGTGCATGCGTCTCTGAGACCGTCATGCATGTCTCCATTCCACAGATAGTTCTCGAGCAGCTCTCTGTGCCTGGCACTGCAATGGGCTGGGGCTTGAGGAGTCACAACCCGAGTGGGGACCCAGCCCCCTGCCCCAGCGGGCTCGCCCCTGCTACACTTACTCCAAAGGGACCTTATTTCCTTTCATTCCTCATTACTCGGTGGCAGTAACAGTGCATTGGGTCCGTCAGCTTCCTGATCCCCAGTGTCACTGCCTGACGAGTGCCCTGTGCTCTTTTCCTACTTGTCATTATTTGAAAACAAAGTGACCTGATTTACTAATCTTCAGGGAGCGTCATGGCTGACCCTTACCACCTTCCTGGACCAGCTGCCATCACGCTGACTTGAGCTCAGGAGTCAGGCAGGTAAACCATGGGGGGTAGGAGGAACCAGAGAGACTGGGAGAGGTCAGGACCCGTTCAGAGGAAGCAGCAGCCACTCAGCTCCAACGGACTTACCAGGTGGGGATTTGGACCTAGTGTTGGCAGATGATCTGGCTTTAAAAGAAGCAAGAAATACAGCCCTGGCCAGTGTGGCTCAGTTGGTTGGAGCGCTGTCCCACCTGAGCACTGAAAGGTTGTGAGTTCGATTGCCAGTCAGGGCACATACCTGGGTTGCAGGTTTGATCCCCGGTCAGGAAGCCTACATGAGACAACCAATCGATGTTTTTCTTTCACATAGATGTTTCTCTCTCTCTCTCCCGTCACCTCTCTCTCTCTGTCTCTCTCTCGCTGTCTCCCCTCTCCTTCCCCTCTCTCTCTAAAAGCCATGAAGAAAATGTCCTCGGATGACAATTAAAAAAATTAATAAAAATAAAAGAAGCAAGAAATACAGATTTGGTGTGTAAATCCTTTGCTTTTAAAAGTTGCCCCCTTAGGTCTCACCAATAAATTAAAGAAAGAAAATACAAAGTAGGTATCTTTACAGGCCATTCAGAGATAAATCGCGGACTGTCCCCAAAGTCACAGAAATCTAACCTGCTCCAACTCACATAAAACCTGTGCTGAGAGCATCCAGACTGAGGCCTGGCTTTTCCGGCCTGTGGTTTATCTCCGTTCCCTAAACACGGTGCTGTGTCCCCACCCATCCGAGATGCTTCTGGAATAAGAACCAGAAATGCCATCGGGACACTTGTATTTGTTTATTTATGTTTGCTTTGTTCTGATTTTGAAGCTCATCTTTTCCATTGTTAAGTCTGTTTGAAGAGAGATTTTTCTCCCTGGCCTGAGTATCAATTTTTCTGTAAAGTGCTTTCAGATTACAAAAATGGGGCCAGAAGTCAGGTCATTTACATTTTGGGGTTCATGGAGTTCAGTGGTCTCTGATGTAATTTTTTTTTTTTTTTACCCTGGCCTCATTTGTTTCATGGGTAACGTGGAAGAGTAATGCTCATTGCTTTCCAAGTTGGTGTGAGGAACAAATGAGGTTATTTATGTGGAATCACTTCAGAAAAAATTAACTGTGCTCCCTAATTGTAAGGTGTTAAGTTCCAATTAAAAGGTGCTGCTGGTTACTGCTTCCACATTTCCTAAAGCAAACAAAACAAGGTCTATTGGTTTCTCTCTCTTTTTCTCTCTCTATTGTCTTCAACATGAAATTAATATCCAGGCTTTTCTGCTACTGCTACTAATTATTTGGTTAGATGCCCAGTGAGCTGTTTTCAAGATTCTTCCGATTGTCACTCTCTGTCATTCCTTTTTCTGAACTCCCGGAGGTGCTGCCTGTCCTCACAGTTTTGTTGGACGTGGTTGCATTGTCGCGGAACTGTTTCCTGGGTGTGCTCTGGGTCTCGGAGGGAACGGAAGGGGCCCTGCTGCTGTTTCAGCAGCTGCTGCCACCGCTGCACTCCGCTTCTGGGTTGTCTGCGCCGAAAACCCTAGGCAGGGTTTCTTGCTCATCCTCCTTTTGCTAGAGTTTGAGAAGACCTGCAAGCCCATTTCTGTGCAGCGTCCATGGAGATTGGAGACAGTGTGATGGGGGGCAGGGAACTCGCGCGGGTCGGGGGAGGCGGCTGGGCAGGGCTGATGGACCGGGGTGTAAGCTGAGGCAGTGTCTTTAGATCTGACTTCCCCTGCTGCAGCCTCTGTTGTGAAGGGATGAAGGCGAGTCTTCCCAAGCCCCGCCCCCCCACATGCGCCCTTTGCCCTTCGTGTTTGTTGATGATGACTGGCTGTGTGTTGGTATGCCCGCTGCATAGCTGTGGCATTCCTTTGTCTCCGCCCTCTGACCGCTCCCCCTCCCATTGGTCACTGCTCATGGGAAGCAAGTGCATCCTCACCTATCCCTTTGCCTACACATTTGAATTACCTGGAGAGGCTTTTAAAAATACCGATGCCCGGCTCTGACCAGTATGGCTCAGTTGGTTGGGCGTCATCCCTCAAAGCAAAAGATTGCTGGTTCGAATCCTGGTCAGGGCACATGCCTGGGTTGCAGGTTCGATCCCCTGTTGGAGCGCTTAGGAGGGACAGCTGATTGAAGTTTCTCTCTCACATGGATGTGTCCTCCCTCTGTTTCTTCCTTCCTTCCTCCTCTCTAAAAATAAATAATTAAAGTCTTTTAAAAAATAAAAAAGGAAAAAAAAAATTACTGATGCCTGAGCCCCAGTCAAGACTGACCAAATCAAGATTTCTGGAGGTGGGACATAAGAATTTTTTAAATAGTCCCCAGTTCAGATTTGTATATGCTAAATCTGGAATTTACTATGTAATGACTAAAAAATAATGTGGAATGATGGACAAATGGGTGGATGGATAGATTTATGATAAGGCAAGATAGTAAAATGTTAACAGTAGAATCGAGGTGGTCGGCATACAGTATTCATTATACGATTCTTTCATCTTTGCTCTGATTTATGTTTTTCAAATTAGAGTGTTGGCCAAAAAAATAAACCCTTCCACATTTCTCCAGATGATTCATTTGGGGCTGATGCCATCCACGGCTTGATGGTGGCGTCAAACGGAGAGAGATGGCGTCTGTGTGGGAAAAGAGTGTCGGGTCAGCAGGGCTTAGCACACGCCTGGTGGCTGGGTGGCCATTGTACATTTAGGAAAAGGGACCTCAAGAAGGCCCGGAGAAGCCCTGGCTGGTGTAGCTCAGTGGATTGAGTGCGGGCTGGGAACCAAGGGGTCCCTGTTCAATTCCCAGTCAGGGCACATGCCTGGGTTGCAGGCCAGGTCCCCAGTGGGGACCACGTGAGAGGCATCCATACATTGCTGTTTCTCTCCTTCTCTGTCTCCCTCCCTTCCCCTCTCTAAAAATAAATAAATAAAATCTTAAAAAGAAAAAAAAAAAAAGACCTAGAGAGAACATAGGTGAGAGCAAACTCCTGGCTGATTAAATATCCACATTGAACCCAAACTGTGATTAATTAGAATTCTGAGTGCCATTGATTCACATATTAGCATAGAGGAAGTGGATGTTTTTAAAAGATTCTTTTATAGGAACATCTGGTTATTACACAAGGAAGCAGGATCTTGGAGCTGGAGAACCCACTGAGGGTCCTTTAGTCCAGCCTCCCATTCCTTGTCCTCCCCAGTGGCCTGAGCTGAATTGCATTTGATGTGTGCAGCTGGACAGAATGATTCTAAGGTCACTGTTTTGAGGGTGAAGTCACTTTTAATCCCAGCCCATGAACATAGTTGCAAAGAGTTTTCCTAAGAGCATGAGAAAAGCTGTTTTGTGCAAGGCTGGGTTGCCGCTCTCTTCCCTGCTATTTTGGAACTGGGGGAAGGACGCTGCCTCCAAGGAGAAGTGGGTTGTGTAGTGCTTGTGTTTTTCCTTCACACTGAGTCACGGGTCCTGGTCCTGCCCGAAATGTGCAGAATGAAGTCTCTTTCTAACTTCCCTGCTCTCCAAACTTTGTCCCGCTTTTAAGGAGTACAGAAGCAAAGGCCCTTCTGTCCTGCCTGTGGGCCTGGGGAACAAATGACAAAGGCCCTTTAAGGGAGGGGGCAGGGTCGAGAGTCCTGCAGATGTGAGGTTACAGTGTGCTGGCCGGACCCCTTGGGAGCTGCAGCCAGCTTACTGGAGAGATCTCAGGACAGGCCCCAGTTGTGGGTTCTCAGAAAGAAATGCCCTGACTATGAGTAACTCTGACCCTGTTTCCCCGGAGCCTCTTGGGCTCACAGGGAACTTGGACGGTCTGTTCTCCTGGACTTTTTGGAGCCTTGACATAGATTAAACTTCTGCCCTACTCCTTTCTCTTACAACGAATACCCTCGTTGACCTTGATCTGTAATTTCTCTTTCAATGGCCACGTCTATAAAACACAGATGGAGAAAGATCTCTAAGCCCTTTCAGTTTTTAGAGTAACTAATTTTTATAGTGCTGTGCAGTTTACAAATTCCACTCATATACATCACCTCCTTTGGGTCATGGAATCTTCTAAAAGGGTTTGAGGACCTCAGGGCTTGATGCTGAAATGCCATGTCTTCTCACTCTGTAACCTTCCCTTGGGCAGCTCTGTATTATGCTCGTATTATGCTAGGTCTACACTTGACACATTATAGATCTATCCTGAGCCTGCCTCTCCCTCCAAAACCCGGTCATCCAGTTGCCATCTTGCTCTCTCACAGGCTCCTCCACAAAACATGTCAAAGAGTGAACCTGCAATGCCGCTGTCCCCCAGGCTCCACCCCAAACCTGTTCCCCGTCTCCGCCTAGGGTGCAGTCATCCATCCACTCGGGCAGGTCGGCACCTAGGAGCCATCCTTGACCTTGTATCCCGTCAGTCATTCAGTCTTACGGATTTTTCTGCCTAAATATCTTGACTCCATCTACTTCTTTCCGTCTTCTTGGCTTCTCCTTTGGACAAAGCTATCCTCATCTACTATCTGGCCTATGCGGTAATCTATGAAATACTCTCCTCCATCTCGCTTGTGCTCTGCTTCCTTACCATCATCCCCAGATTTGGGAGAAATGTTTTCAGAATGCATATTGGATTCCATGACTGCCCTCCCTTAAACAGCTCAATGGCTTTATATTGATGTTATGAGCAAAACGCCATCCCTGACAAGACCTATACCTTCCCCTGTGGTTTGACCTCTGCATCAGAACTCCTTTCCCCTTTTTAAAGTTCTTTAAATGTATTTCTTCCTGCCACAGGGCCTTTGCACATGCTATTCCCTCTGTCTGGAACGCTCTTCCTCCTGTCTCCCCTTTGCCCAGTTAACTGTTAACATATCTTTTAGATCAACTCAATCCTTAAGGAAACTCTCCTTGCTCTTTGAGATCGGGGTGCCTTTGTTTCAGAGGGGTTATAATGTTTTATATTTTATGGTCATTATAAACACTCAGAAAGGTCTATTCGATGACTGAACCCAATGGTGGTTAGAGGACAAGTCTTTTTACTTACTTTTTTTTGTTTTATTCAAGGAGATTGCTTTTTTTTTTTTAAAGGCAGATGCTTGGCATGACTGATGTGTAATTTGACACTACAGATATTCCTGCCTCTAATTAGTTCCCTCTCCCGTCACTTCTCAGTCCCAGCCGATTCCCCGTTGGCCCCGGCAGTCAATGGTTTGGACGCGCTCCGCAGAACACACGGTGCCAACTCCCACTACGTGTGCAGGTTGCTGGGAACCTTGTGGAAACTTGCTTAAGGAACTCCCAGAGAGTTTAGCTGTGCCTGTGGATGGGGGAGTCATTAACTGGAAGCTCTGTGTGAACAATTGATGAACAGTGAGAGTGGGCTTTGAAAGGGGGGGTTCTCGAGTCTGAACGTAAAGCCATGGCTGACTGGGACCCCTCTTGCCCTTCTCTCTGCGTGTCTTCATGGCATTGGGAGGAAGCCCTCAGCCCTTTCGGTGTCTCAGGTGCATCATATTGCGTCTCCGGGCGTGGTCGCGCATCTGGTGCCAGATGGGTCCTGTGCTCCTCCCTTCTTGACTGCGGGACATCTCTTAGTTGTTGCTGTTTGCCTGCCCTGAGGACCACCATTGACTGACTCACTCCAGCTGTGCTTCCTTCTGGCTCCCAAGGCCGTGTGTATCTACACTGTGTTCAAAGAGCACAGGCCCCTGCGGGTCACTGGGTAGGAAACGGTGGTGTGTGTCCCTGGCTGTAGTTCTGCCTGACTTAGTCCAAGCTTATTGACTTGGAGCACGCACCCACCGCGAGCTTGTGGACTCAGCCAATGGCCAGTGTCTCCACCCCTGAGGATCCTTGGCACGTAAATGGGAATAGGGATTGCTGTGACTAAGTCCCTCATTATTTCAGGGATTTCAAATCATCTCCGTCTTTCATGCTGGCTTATTTCTTCAATATTCTGGTGTGTGTTGTATGTGTGTGTATTTTCTCCTGGATAAATAGTTTTCTTTAGGGCCCCTGAAGTCTCAGTTATTGTGTTGGTATTTGAGGTCATTCCCCAAGTCAAACAGGAGGGCCCTGTTTCCAGGGTATCCACCTGGGAACTCCTGGTGTGACAGTTCTCCCGTGTTGGTTGACCTACAGTGTATTTATTGATGAATGTTACCATACCTGGTGTTGAGTACCCTTAGATGCCTGCGGAGTTCCAAATAAAAAATCTGCTCTTATTCTAGATTGATTGTTTTATATTTCTTATCAAGGAAAACGTTACTCCAGTATTGTTCGTTACAAGCACAATATTATTCCATTACAAAAACTGGAAAATAAACAAAAGACATCTTTCAAAAATTTACTGTGCCCTCAAAACTGTTGTGATTCTGTTGTATTAGCATACATTTTTCTATGAATATTTTTATGTAACCACAATTCATAGCTTTCATATATCTTTTGTGTCAGACTTACATTCAGTGATAGACATTCTCCTTATTTTAATACTTACTATTACTTTTTAATGCCTATGTGTTATTCATTTGGTGTATGTTTTGTATTTCTTAAGTAATATATCCATGTGTTAGAATTTTAGGTTATATTCCTTCTCTTTCTCTTTTGAACTGATTGGCTTAATTTTGAATTAATCGTTTGAGAAGGGTAAAAAGAGCCAGAGTAGGCGTAGTGAACATCTTGTGGCTTTCTGTGGCTGCCGGGAGAAGTCCATGATGCCCAGCGGAACCCAGGATGAGGCGGTTTGCAGTGGGGGGGGAAGGAGACACCCGGCACGGGTTTTGGTGACCGTGCAGAGTAAGGGCCCGAGTTCTGCAACACCCACTCGGGACAGCGTCGCCCTGGAGAGCGAGTTCCGCGTCTCTGCAGCCCGCTCAGTGTCCCGTGTCATGACTTGGGTGCCTACCTTTAATTTTTTTTTTTTTTAATATGCAACTTGCCTTCTGGGAATAAGTGGGCAACTTGAGGCTGTGCAGACTTATTTTCTTTTACATTCGTGCATGTGGCAGTGTCCCTGCTAACCTAATTCAGGAGCTCTGATGGTGCTGACATTAGAAGCCTGCCATCCCTGAGACTTTTTAGACATTCTGAATAGTTTTCATGTTCTGGAGTCCCCCCACCACTCCCCCCCCCGCCCAGGCCCCGGGTTAGAAAGCACGGGCGATAGAGGTGGACGTGCGCGCCGTAGCTGTTCTCCTGGAAGCTGGAGCAATAGCCAGAGGAGAAAGCTGTTCTTAGAACAAGGCGCATGCTGTTGGTTCCAGACATTCTTTCTAGCTGGAGGATACAAAAGTGGTGTTTCACGGCCCCGCTGGCCCCACGCCTACTCTCCAGGCCTGTGGAATGCGCCTTGTCTGGGCCGCACTCCCAGCCGTCAAGGCTGTTACTGGGGGGAGGGGGAGGGGAGAAGCCAGCCCCCCAGGGCCTCGGCCGGAGCCATTCCTGCCTGGAGGAGTCACTTTTGGACCTTTGGCTTCCCACCGAGCCCTGCCCCTGCTCCCTGGACTGCCCTGCTCGCAGACGCAGGCGTATTTTTCTTTCCTGCAGTCGCTGCTTCTTCGTGGCCAGGGCTCCTGCTGGAGTGAGACGTGAAGGAGCAGAGTTTATAAGCGACTGGGTTTGGGGGAGGGCATTGCCCTGTTCTGTCGGAGATGTGATGTGCAGATGGACTCCAGCTTCTGTGGTTTCTGGCCCACGCCTGCTGAGACGGCTTCTCTGCGTCTTCCATGGAAGAAGAGAGAAAAGAAATTCAACAAAGTAGCTTATGCTTTGGGATTCTACTGGGGCCGTTGAAGTGGGGATGGTGTTATTCTGTCCTCTCTCATCTCAAGGATAATAACAACAACAAGTTCTGTGAATTATTTCATTTAACACTCACGATCAACCCCTTGAGTGAGGGACTGCTTTTGGCCCCGTTTTAGAGATGAGAAAACTGAGGCTTGAAGATGTTGAGCGACTTGTTCTGTTCATCAGTGACAGATGGTATCCCAGCCCAGGCGGCCTGAATCCAGAGCTGGATGAGTCTTTAACTCTCACATAATAGCACCTTCGGGGACAGGAGGGGGAACTTACTGGATAAACAAGGATGTCCTAAGGGTTATGGAAATTTTGCGTCTAGGGTTGGGGCTAGTTTGTCATTTTTTCCCCTAACCTTTTTCTTCCACAAAATTCCAAACCCAAGAGAAGTTGTAAAAGTACTGCCGTGGAGAAGTAACCTTCGTCTGAATTCACCGATTGTTAATATTTTTCATTGGCTTATTCCTCTCTGTGCCTGTTCTGTTGTGCTGACCCTTTGGAGGTTAGTTGAGACATGATGACCTTAGAGCTCTAACTGCATTAGCAAGTCTTTGAAGAACAAAGACATCTTTCCTACACAACCTCAATAAAAATCATATTGCTCAAAAAAATTCAACATTGATGCCCTGCTGTTTTCTGTGTCCTTGTTCAAATGACTCCAATGATTCCTAAAAAGTTCTTTGTAGCTGTGTTTTTTAAAATCCAGTATTCGACGGAAGAGCAAACATTGTTTTTATAATCTGTAATCTTGATACCGTGCACAGTCTCTCTCAGACTGAGAACAGTTTGCTTTGGCTTGCGGAGGGAGACCAGGCATCTCGCTGTGGTTCCGGATTTTCCTGTCTCTCCTGACTAAGCAGCCCCACAAATGTCCTTATTTGACATGTTGTTTTACTGGGCACCGTATCTTCTTTATTCCTTCTCGCTCTTCTGCTCTACTTTTTTTCTTGATTCTTTCTTGTCCCATTTTCTTTCCTCTTTCCCTTTTCCCCTTCCTCTCCTTCCTCCCTACTTTTTTCAGACCCCCTGTGATATATACACAGATATGTTCTCACACATTGTAAATATTTTGTGCTTTAATTTGGAAACTGGTGGTGTGGCAGGTGGCAGCTGCCAAACTGGATTCATTTATGGGTTGGGAGGAGACCAAGTGATGAGGTTGGGGGTCTCTCCTGGGGGTCTGACCTGACGTAGACCCGGTTGGGGGAGGCTCGGAGAAGTCCATCAGTTTCTGTTGTTTATAAGCCATACGTTCCATGGTATTTTGTTACAATTGCCCAAGTGGACTAAGAGGATGCTCAAGTTTAAGAATTCCTGCCCTAGGCTCGGAGGTTCAGTGGATTGACCGCCCAATTGTCAATTTTGGCATAAATATCAGCACTTTCTTTTGTTCTTCCTCAGATGTAGAATCAGACCATTTTAAGTGGAGTGAGATTTATGAGAGGTCACCTTGGTCAGTTCACGTGACCTTGGAGGAGAGCAGACTTGCGCCAAGGCTTTGCAGGCAGCTGCATCTTTCGGATGGGAATGCCTGCTTCCTGTTTGGCTCCATTCTCCCGACATGGACCTGGGCTGTGTTCTGTCTCCAGGGCTGTTTAATCAGTGCTTTCTGGGCCTGGGTTCTTTGTAAGGGGGCCTAAGGAAACATTCCAGAACCACTAACATGGGCCTAATCACCTGTGGGTTTGTTACAGGTACAAGGATCTTGTACCAGGTGCTTAAAAAGAAAAGCCGATATTCAATAAGTCAGAGTTTGGAGCAAGGGAAGATTGATTGATCCAGAAGGCCCAGCTGGAGAAGATGGGAAAACTAATTCTCAAGTCTATCTTAAGAGAATCTGAAATTCAGGTGCCTGTTATTGCCCGCGGAAGGGAGAAGGGTTGAGGCAAGGAATGCGAGCTGTAGACTGGTCGGTGTCGGAAAGGGGTTCAAGGAAGAGCTGACATTTCTGAATCAGCTCTTGCTTGGTCCATGGATCCCTGATGATCTGCGTTCAGTTCTGGAGACTCCTGTCAATCTTTGAAAGACAGTCATGACTTTGTACAAATTTCCCCACCTCTTTGCTGACAAGGAAAATGTCTCCGGTTAATTAGCATGTGCATGGCAGGAGCCACCTGTCTGCTGGGCATCAGAGAGCGGGAGTGCTTCTCTCTGTTACAGGTTCTGTTATCATTTTAATAATAATATTTGAATATTTCAGAAGTCAGTTCCAAAGTCTCAAAATTAAGTGGCTCTGGTCATCGATTTCATTTAATTATTCTAGAGGAGAAAAATCAAATGCTTACACTAGCAGACTTCCACATTTTTTTCTGTGTTTTTTGGGTTTTTGTTTCTTGTAATAAGTGCAAATATATTTGTGTGCTTGTGTGTGTGACGTGTGTTCGAGGGGCAGAGGGAGGAGACTGGAGTTACTAATTATAGGAAAATTGTTAGTTATCTGCAGGAGGGGTGGTTACTGCAGTTGGCAACACCTGAGCAGCTGTGGGGTGCCGCGTACCATGGTACCCCTCGATCTAACGCTGGTTTTGGAGCTCTCTACATTTCAGGTGTTTTCACATAGGCGGTTTCCCCTGTTGGATAGTTTCTGTAGTAGAAATAGATGGTTAGTGGGACTAAAACCACTACTGGTTTGTGATTTGTCAATAACTTGAAGGATAGAGTATCATTGGAAGAATCTGGAAGCAGTTTATCCAGATAATTCAGTCTGGCCACCTCGGATATCACAGTTGTCCCCTTCCTCCCCTCCCTGGGGGGCAGGGAGCTCAGAGAAACCTTTGCAGGAGAGACCTGGTTTTTCTGGGTGGCTTAAAATTCTTGTATGTGTTGGATCCACAGCCTTCAGTACCTGTGCTAGGTGGGGAAGGATAAACTTCTGAGGAAAGCGTTCCCCTGTCCGAATACGTGATTGATTTGGTAGTGACGGGTGTTTGGGGAGCCCGGGTACAGACCTGTTGGTAGATGAAGTGTTTCTTTATTATTATTATTATTTTTTTATTTTTTAGAGAGACGGGAAGGGAGGGAGAAAGAGAGGGAGAGAAACAGCAATGTGTGGTTGCCTCTCACATGGCCCTCACTGGGGACCTGGCCTGCAACCCAGGCATGTGCCCTGACTGGTAATCAAATCAGGACCACTTGGTTCCCAGCCCGCGCTCAATCCACTGAGCTACACCAGCCAGGGAAGTGTTTCTTTAGATGGTAATCTTAAAAGGGATATGGGCAGGTATTTAGACTTTCCAGAAACTTATTTCTGCTGGAAATAGATTGTGATAAATTCTTATTTTGGTGGTGTTATTGTTTGTCATTTTTCTTTTCTGTTTTCAACAGATATTCCAGACACCGAATAAAATAGGCTTAAAAAAGCACGAAACCAAACCAAAGTAAGAGGGGGATGATCATATCTATTTTAGGGTTATAAAAACAAATCAAGTAACACTGAAACATAATTCTTCCTGTATCATAAATTTAGGGAGGAGGATTTCAAATGACCTAGCGAAAAAATCAGGTCAGCTCTATGGTCAAAGACTCTAATATAAATAGAGTTCATGAAGGAAGTAGTCAGAAGAACATTTAAATCCAATATATAAAGAACAGGAAAAATACCACAAAGAGAGGGGGAAATGACACCAGAGAGTGACTGGAAACTTTTCTGGTTATGCTCAGATACCAAAAGAATATACCTGGAAGATAGAAGGATTGGTGTGGATCCTAAGACAAATAAGAAAATTCATGTGGGTTGTCGAAAACCGGTATAAGGAATATCAAAGTCAAGTGCAGGTTACAGAAAAGTGGAGCGAGGTAAGTACAGTATAGATATTCGAAAAGGGAAAAGCTTGACATGAATGCCAGGAAAACATCTAGAGGTGATTATTAAACACGTCCTTTGGGGGTGGGAAGCAAGCAGCGCTGGCGAAGTGGCGGCTTGGATTTGCTGAGACGCACTGCAGACAACGTGAATGTGGCTCAGAGCCAGAGGAGAGGGCCGTCTGTAGGAGGGATGTGTCTGTCCTTTCTCATTGGCAGACTGGACGATGCCACAGACCATATACTTACCAAGGCTTTTATGGCGGTGGAAGTGGCGTTCTTGCGGTGTCGCAGAGAAAAGAATGTCCTGGGACCCGCATGGGAGGATGGGGTTCCGTGGTAAACTGTACTGAGGATGTAAAATCGAGGGGGTTCCCCTCCTGACTTCCCAGTGCCCCGCCCCTGTCCGGCTCACCGTGGGAGGGGCCCCACCCTGTCTTCAGGACGGCCGGGATGAAGGCCAGTGCCCCGGGTCTCTGCTCCATGCGAAAGTCTGGTCCCGTTCCCTGCTAGCGGAGTGTTTCCAGCCGCAGGCCATGGCTGCACTGCCACATTCAGACTCCCTCCTGGAGCTCCTCGCGTGTGGCGTCCGCACAGCCCAGGGCCACGCGGCTGCGAAGACCACATGGCTGTGGAGGGAGGACGCATGAATGCGTGCGGCAAGGGTGGGTCACGAGCAAGAGAGAGAGCTTCTTTGTTCCCCTGTGGTTCTAACCGGGGGCATTCTCAAAATGACCAGGCAGCTTCCCAAGCTTCTGTGGGCGTTCGATAGGCCCACACCCCACAGCTCCGGTTAGTCTAACGGTACTTCCTCCTGCACCCCACAACCATCCGGGACTGGAGCGGGGACGGGAGAAGGGTTAATTTCCTTGCTGGAGCAACGCTGAGAGCCCCTGGGACGTGAAGCTGACCTTCCTGGTGAAGCAAACAGGCTCAGGCTTCCCCGTGTATTAAGTTCCATGTCGACCTCCCTTTGCTCTCCTTTCCTAAATACTGACAGTAACAGAAAGTTCTGGATTTGGAAGGAGAGTGAAGGAGGGGGCTAGTGTGAGGCGGGAAGAAAGGAAGGAGAAATGAAGGTACTGAAGGCCCAAAGGACTCAAGGCTAAGGGCGGGGGCGGCAGGGGGCTGCTCACATTACCAGAATCGGTGTCCAAATCCCTTTGCTGGCTAGGAATGCGAGGGGGGAGCTTACAAGTATGTGAGTGACCTGGGATGTCGGGAGTGGAAAGGGTGGGAATTCACTGATTGAATAAATATTTATGGTGCACCTACTTTGTGCCAGACACTATATTCTTTTTTTAGAGAGAGGAGAAGGGAGGGAGAAAGAGAGGGAGAGAAACAGCGAGAAACAGCAATGTATGGTTGCCTCTCCCACGGCCCTCACTGGGGACCTGGCCTGCAACCCAGGCATGTGCCCTGACTGGGAATCGAACCGGGACCCTTTGGTTCCCAGCCCGCGCTCAATCCACTGAGCTACACCAGCCAGGGCCCAGACACTATATTCTTGTTGCTGGGGTGCAGCGGTGAGTCAAGCAAAGGCCCAGCCCACACGGACCTGACGTGCTAGTGAGGGAGACAGAAAACAGACGCACACAGGTGTACTTTCTCAGGCAGTGACAGTGTTATGGAGAGCAGTAAAGCAGGTGGGTGGCCTAAGGACATAGGATGCTCAGGCACGTCCCCTCTGTGTTTGTGGCATTTGCGCCTGAGGGCAGTGCCGGGGGAGGAGTGCTCACCCAGACTTGCGGGGAAAGTGGTTCTGGCAGGCGTGGCTGGTGCGTGGGCAGCGCTGAGGAGGCCAGGTGTGCATGGAGCAGAGTGAGCAGGGCACAAAGAGGGCGCATGAAGGTGGGGAAGGTGGAGGATGGAGGGGAGAAAGGAGGATCTGGGGATCAGCAGTTCGTCTCACGGGGTCCAGGATTGGGAGCAGAGGAGCAATGCAGCCTGAGGATACTCAGGGCCCTTCTTTGCGGCGGTCTCCGAGGAGTTCCCGAGTCAGAGCCACGACCGCCTGGTGAACGTGAAAAGGAGGCAGCTTTCAGTTCCAGGCACGGCTGCCTAACAATGAAAAGTTCCTGTGGTCTCAGCTTTGTGAGTCTTCGTCTTCAGAAGGGCTATCCGTCGTGTCCCTCTGTCGAGCCTGGGTTTGAATTTAAAAACCCCCAAGTGCCCTTTCAGTGTGAACATTCTCTGACTCTTCCACCCTGGGGGACGGGGGGCAAGAGTTTCCCGACTTGGGCCCTGGCTTTCGGTGGGATGGCAGATGGGGAAGCGGACCAGGGTGTGGAGGTGAGGGTGAGGGAGGGGTAACAGCAGGGACACACAGAGGGCTGGAGGCAGGTTTCCAGAGACGTGGGGAGCGGTTTGAGTTCCCAGGGAAGGGCTTCTGTGGTTCAGAAAAGGAAGGAAGTCAGGCATAGAGGGAAGGGCTGGCTGAGCAGCGGGGGCATGAGGAGGGTGGCATTCTAAGACACGTGACAGAGTCCTGGACAGTGTACTGGGCAAGTGGGGCTTGGGGAGGGTCCTTTAGCAAAGGCTGAGTCTGAGAATTCCCAGGGACAGAGAGTAGAAACAGTGGTCATGGTGATCATTCACAGGCCTGTGAAGTGTGCCTCTGGCCAAGATGAGAAAAAGCTTCATTTCTCCAGGGACCAGCGCACCAAAGAACCGGGTGCAGAAGTGGGGTGGGCAGAGGTGGTGACGGGACTGGGGCCTGGCAGCTGGAGTCGACACCTGGGGCCCAGAAGGAGAGCCCTGAGTGTGCTGATACGGTGAAGGTGGGAAGGAAGGACCTCCCTCCGGAGCAGGCAGGGAGGGGAAAGGCTGAGATTCCCCCGCGTTGGGGCCTGCAGGTGTGGGAATGCCATTTGACTCAACCAGAGAGAATCAGACTCAACTTTGTTTCTGCTGAGAGGACCACAGTGCTGTTTTCCCCAATTATAATTAAGGGGGTTCCCCTCTGACTTCCCAACGTCCCAAAGATTTCCACCCCAAGCTGCTGTTTCATTGGATGCTGGCCTGACCTCAGGGACACTGGATTCATTCATTTAAATTGTAGAAATTGGAGTCAGTCAAAAATTAAACATTTTTTTTAATCTCTCCTCTCCAGTTTATACATAATTTGAAAGAAGGAAATTAATTTAATACAGAACATAAATATTTAATTAAAATGTTTAAGTTCCTCACTAAAACAGATTTTAAGTCCGCATTTCTTTTTTGAGTAGAAGAAATAATTCACTTTTAGGTTTTAAATAATTAATAAAGCCTGGCTGGTGTAGCTCAGTGGATTGAGCGCGGGCTGGGAACCAAGTGGTCCTGATTTGATTCCCAGTCAGGGCACATGCCTGGGTTGCAGGCCGGGTCCCCAGTGAGGGCCATGTGAGAGGCAACCACACATTGCTGTTTCTCTCCCTCTCTTTCTCCTTCCCCTCTCTCTAAAAATAAATAAATAATAAATAAATAAAATAATAAAAATAGTAAAATAGTTGATAAATAAGATTAGATTTATTTGTTAATGTAAATAAAATGCACCTTTGCCCTGGCCATGTGGCTCAGTTGGTTGGAGCACCATCCCATGCACCAAAAGTTTGAGGGTTCGATTCCTGGTTGGGGCACATGTGGGAGGCAACCAATCAATGTGTCTCTCTCACATTGATGTTTCTCTCTCTCTTTTTCTCTCTCTCCCTTCCTCTCTCTCTAAAATGAGTGAACATGTTTCCAGGTGAGGATTTAAAAATGAAATAAATAAAACACGTGTTTGACTTTGGTAGAGGTTGGGTGATGGTACAACTCTTTCCAAACACACACACTTAGCCAGTGGCATTGTTGTGAATTTCCAGTGGTTCCTCTTCCGACGTCTTCACAGGTGTGTGCTTCAGGTTCAGGGATACTTGGTCCCATCATGCTTTTTATTGGGTCGTGCCGGACTAACACAGCACTAACCCTGACCGTTGCACAGTCCTGCTTCTTTCTTTCTCTAAGTCATGGAAAGGCTTTGGCCCAAAGCAATAAAATTCTAGTTTTTTTGGCAGAATTGCAGTTTTCACAACTATACTTCTTTCTGTTATTCTTTTTCACATGCTGTCTCCACCTATACATACATATATTCTATTTTGCATTTATTTATAGTTGCTGCATTTTAAGTTTGCATTCTCATGAGAAGTCTGTTGTGAGCTCAGCATGGATTACTCCGTAGGACGGTGCTGTGAAATGGAAAACTCATGAGCTCCTGGAGTCACTCTGATGATGGTTTAAATTCTGGCTTCAGCACCTTCACACCACGTGACCTTGGCACGTTATTTAACCTCCCTGAGTCTTGGTTTACTGCTCTAGAAAATGGGTCTAATCCTAATCATACTCCGCTGATGGAGTGGTCATGAGAATTTACAATATAATGTGTATAAAACACCTGTAAAGTGCTTTTATAAGTGGAGGTTCCTGGGTTCCTGTTGTGTTTTTCTAGAGAACTACATTGGGGATATGAAGGAGTGGGAATTTTAAAAACTAGGGAAGGGGACTATGAAAGAAAACTGAAGAGAAAGGAGTGAAAGTGAAAAGTTATTGAGCTGAGCGAGTATTTTTTCATTCAATTTTCTACTGTACTGGTGATCTCAGTAATAAAATTTCTTTCAGTTTTCTACATACTATACCCTCTTCCCTCATTGGATGTTTAAGGATGCAGTTTACCTAGAATAATTTAACCTGGTCTTTAGACTTTGATTTTCATTATGATTTTATTGACCCTAGTTTGTAGAATATTTGAGAAATCACCGATCTGCTTCACTATGTTTAAGGAATTGAGTGTCACTCTGACATATGACTATCCTTTCTCTTCTAAAAAGTTTTTGAAAATGGCGTATGAAATTTTGCTGCATAACAAATTGGTGGCTTAAGTGTCTATGGACCAGCAACTTGAAAGCAGATCCTATGGATAATGCTTCTGCTGATGTCAGCTGGGCTCCCTCACGAGTCTGTGGCCAGTGGTTGGTTGGCTAGAGAGCTCTGCTTCTGGAGGACGGCTGGCGATTGGCTGGAGTGAGAGAGGGAGAGAGTGGCCGGGGTGCTAGACCTCAGGTCTCTCATCATCCAAAAGGCTAGCTCTGGCTTGTCCACAAAGGCAGGGGTGTCCAACCTTTTGGCATCTCTGGGCCACACTGGGAGAAGAAGAGTGGTCTTGGGTCACATATTAAATACACTAACAAAAACTGATGAGCAAAAAAAAATGGTTTTAAGTAAATTTATGATTTTGTGTTGGGCTGCATTCATAGCCATCCTGGGCCACACACAGCCCATGGGTCACAGGTTGGACACTCATGTTCTGTCCAATTTTAGAATGTGGACGGTGTCATTTTCACCACATTCTCTTGGCCAAAGCAACTCAAAAGGCCATTCCAGAATCAGTGAGCAGAGCAATGGAGACAGCCTCTCAGTGGGAGTCCTCATTCATTTCTGGTTTCCTGGCACCAACAGATTCTTTGCCAAGTGTATCATCGTGTCTTCTGCTTTAATTTTGAGCCCCTCGCTCCATGAGTTGGTGTTCTGAAGACTGAAAAGAGATGCTTAAGTGATTATTTCCCTTAAATTGCAGCCAGAGCTCAAGGTTATAAAGTGCTGGCACTAAAAGTTGCCTGTGACCCTGCTGGACCTTCCTTGGATTTCCTCCCTGACCAGATCCACTCACCCGTAGCTAAGCAGTGGCCAGGCAGAGTGGGGAAGTGTCAGCCGGGTGACCACGCTGGAGGCTGCTCGGGTGGCCCTGGCTCAAGGACACTTCTTAATTGTCCTCTGGTGCAGAAGGTGTGTGGGGAAAAGGCCACTCCCCTTTAATGACCTGGATCACTTGGAACGTTCAGACGTTGCATTGCAACACATGCTAAGCAGATAAGTTAGTTCCGTAAATAAAATTATTTTTGAACTCTTTTTAACCCATCAGATGATCTCAAGCTGCTAGGTTTGTTTGTGTAGCTAAGGGATCATTTTGAGGGAGTGGAAATTCCAATCATTTCCCCAGATTCCAGATTTGAGATCTCAGTGTTTGCCTGTAAGTCCCAAATTCAATGGGGTTCTTCTTCTTTTCCTTTTTAACATGAATGCTCTTCTAACTGTTGGTCTGTTAGCCATACCCTCAGCCTTGTATGCCTGGGGTAGCACGAACTCCTGGAATTTTCTTCTGGCCTATAAATTTTAAACTCAACTAAATCCCACTGAGCCCAGGGAAGTAACTGTGAACAAAGAAGGGAGAGGAGGGGTCGGGGAGCTACCTACTTCCTGCAGTCACCATGGAGGTTAGGTACAGCGTGGCCTGGATTTAGGAGAAAACTAGCAAGTGATTGATTCAGTTTAACGGCCCCTCAAGACCTTGGTGGGTTAGGCCTGGTGTACAAGATGCCAGAGTAATGCCTCCACCTTTGGGGAGCGGAGGCTGCATTATGATTGTTAGTTCACCCTCCGTGACAGTAAAAGTTAGTAAGGGCCTATCTTAAGTAATTTTGCTTGTGGGTCAGTTAATACCTTAGCGGAGTAAAGAGGTAAAGGCCCCTGCATTTAGCATTCTTTTCCACTCCACCCCTACTCCAGATCATCTTTCTATGGTATGTCCTTTGGAGAAAACTTGCAAAGCAGGTAAATTGAATGGAAGAAGTACAAATTATTTGGATCAGCAACACATTCTTCACTTTACAAGAATGAAGGAAAATGATCCATCTTCTCTTGAGTTTAAGGGTTGTTTATTCGTTGAGTGAATGGTGTGGACATTTAGGTGGCAGGTACTTATTTTTTTCTGGTGGGAAGAAGTCAGGGCTGGACTGACATTTCAGTGTGATGGTGCCCCGAGTCATGTGACCAGGCAGCCCTGTGGAGTGTGGAAAAAGTGGCAGGGCGTGCCTCTCATGAGTTAGGCTTTTGAATGTGCCTAGGCACTGCATTACATCCTGTGGTCACATCCTCGAAGGGCAGGGAATAGGTGAAAATGCACAAAGTGAGTGATAAAGGCAGTCATAGAAGTAATGTCTGGGTGTGCTTTGAGCACAGAGTGAGATGACATAGTAGGGCAGTGGGCCATGGCCGGTTGTGATGTTTTCCGGGGGAGATGGGAGACAGATGGAATTCTGGGCTGCAAGCCTCTTGGGTCCAAAGGTGGAAAGGTGGAATGAGCCCTGTATATTTGGGGAAATCCGTGTCACGGTGTCTGGCTAGACAGTAATGGGACTGTGCGAGTGGAGAGGCAGGAGGAAAGGAAGACAGAACATTTTGAGAATTTTTATGTACACGGGAGGGTTGGTATTGTATTAAATTCACACACACTGTTTTGAGAAAGGCCTCTGTTTTAACAAAACGAAGCACTGTTCTCTAAAAGCAGCTCTTCCACAGCTGGGGTCATTGAGTTTTGCCACTTTCCTGGGACCTGCGGATTCCTTTTCCTAGAAAAAGGTGAACAGATACCCCTCGCCCTGGGGAATGTGGTTTTACCCGTTCAAATGGTCTGATGTTTCAGGTGGAATATTGTGCTGTAGGAACTGATCATGACATTCAGCCTGGGTTGTGAAATGCAAATTAAAATAACTATAATTGTCATTTAGGTCTGTTCCAATATGGCATTTCTGAGCTTTGGCTTCTCAAAAAATATTTGGCCCAGTACTCTGATGGATTCTCAGGACCCAAAAGATGGAAAATGTACAGTGAATGGCAGTCGGAGTGGGGCTGAGGGTGGCTTGAGAGAGCTCAGTTTTGATTTGGAGGGAATGTGAAGGATGTTTTACAGTGAAAAATGTTCAGTTACATTGAAATTGTACTCTCTAGTTATACCTTGTATGCTTCGCACAATCACTGCATTTTAAAAAAAATCTTCACCCAAGGATAGGTTATTGATTTTAGAGAGAGGGGGAAGAGAGAGAGAGACAGAAATACATCGATGCAAGGAAAACATTGATTGATTGCCTCCCATATGTACCCTGACTGGGGATCGAACCTGCAACCTGGGTATTGAACCCACAACCTAGGTATGTGCCCTGACCCGGGGATCGAACAACCTTTTGGTGTACGAGACAGTTCTCCCACCAACTGAACCACCCAGCCAGGGCCAGCCAGGGCCAAGCACAGCTTTTTAATATAATTTCCACTCACTTAGAAGCAGGAAACAATTGTTTATAAAACAATTGTAAGGCCTTTTGGGTCTTTTTCTGATTCGAAGTCTTACATTCCCGAGGTGATTACCACCAAATAGGTGGCATCTGTTAGCACTTGGTGACAGCAAAATCCGAGTCCTGGGATCTGGTGCTTCAGTTAGTGTTCTAAGCATCAAATCAGGAATGATTTCAGGGAGGCAGGTGAGAGAAGGGAAATTTCTCTCGCAACGATGAGGAAGACGAGGATTCCCGAGACGCTCCCTGTGTGGCCTTGGGGATGTGCAGTCTTTTGGAGATTCGGTTTCTACCTTCCTCTGGGACCTGCCTCTTTGAGTGGGGTTCTATCTGTAACATTTTAGTTGTTCTTTTTTGAAAATCTGAGGCCAGCATAGCCGATTTACATTGTAAGACTTTGGGTGGTGGGCTTCAGGGCTCTCTGTTCAATTATTTTCTGAATTACTCTTTATTTCAGAAAATTTTCCAAGTAGAACAACGTATTCATCACACATTGCAACAAAGGGCCAGGAGCCCTTCCCCAGATTTCTGGGCTCAGTGAATATTTCTGAACCTGATGTTTGTGTTGGCCCAAGGGACTGAAGGGGCCATGAGTGAGGTGGCATTCCTGAAGAACGAATAGTAACATTAAAATGGCCAGTGTCGCACTTACCCTGCGGCTCTTAGCAAAGGAGGATTCAGTTTGCTTCTCCCCATCAGGCCTCGGCGGCTTGCTTTGGAAAGGAAACATCTGGAACGTGTGCTTTTTTCCATGCCTGTTTGATGGCTTCTTACTCTATGTAGGTGGAAAACGGGCCAGGGTCTCCAGGGTTTCTGGAGGATTTCTAATGATGGAGGGATAGTGTGAGTGCCTGTCACTTACACAAGGTTCTCCTGGCGGGAATCAGGGGTCAGGAAAGGAATTGCTTTATCCTCTGAATGTAGGTTAAAATGCGTAAGGAATAGTGTCTCTCTACCCGTGGCTCTGGCAGAGGAACGCTGCGTTTTGGAGTTTTCTTTGATGTTCAGCAAGAACCCAGATCCCAGGGGAGAGAGCAGGGCGGGGAGGCTCCCACGTTGTCCTCGCGGGCGCTGCCTCGCTGCAGCTTTGCAGCAGGGACACCTTGGAGCACGCCTTCCTGAGTCCGGGTTCTCCGTGACTAAGAGCTGAATGACTAAGTATGCCTTTGCTTAGGCAATGTCTGCAATTTTCTTCCTCCTCTCGTGGGTTGAGCAATTGTCCTGGTTTGCTTGGGACTGAGGAGTTTTTCTGGATGCAGGACTTTAAGTGCTAATAACTCCGAGGCAAACTGGGGCAGTTGGTCACCCTCCCTTCCAGCTCCCCCTGCCTGTCTCTTCTCTCTCGCCTCCTCCCACTGCCCGAAACACAGTGCACACCCCAGACTCCTTTCTTCACGGCTCCGGATAAACCCTGCACATGGTGGAGCTGGGAGCTTGGCAAAACAAAACAATCAGGGTTTAAAAATAGGGGTGCTCCACCCTGGCTGGTGTGGCTCAGTGGATTGAGCACGGGCCTGTAAACCAAAGGGCCGCCTGTTCAATTCCCAGTCAGGGCACATGCCTGGGTTGCAAGCCAGGTCCCCAGTTGGGGGCATGCAAAAGGCAACCACATATTGATGTTTCTCTCCTTCTCTTTCTCTCCTCCTCTTTCTAAAAATAAATAAATAAATCTTAAAAAAAATAAGGGTGCTCCTTAAGTAGCTCAGGCCTCAAGCATCACTGTCCTGTCCTTGTGGGGATGACGCCACCCTGCAGTGCCCCTGATGATTGCCTTTGCTGGATGTTTATGACAATGGAAGCTGGGGCTGCTCCAGTTAGAGCGGCGTGCAAGGTGGCAGCTTGGCCCTGACTGGGAAGCCACGGCCGCTCCTGCCTCTCCCGGGCAGCTGCTGCTGTTCCCACCCGGAGGAGCTGGCATCTTGTATCCTGTCGATTATGTTCCTTGATTGATTACTGGCCTTTTCTTTTCAGGAAAAATAATATGCAACTGGAGTCAAATGAAGTAAACACTTAGGATCCTACACTTTCCCCCCCAGCCCAAAGGCTATGGGTCATATCACAATTTTAGTTATCATTGTCGACACAAGAAATGTCCAAACCTGTAGAGAATTGTTAAAAGAGTTTATCTGAGCCAAACCAGTGACATCGCCAAAGGCAAGATCTCAGTTGCTTCCCAGAATGACAGTTTTGCAGTTTGTTTTATTCATTTAAACTTAAAGGGGATGATAGAAGACAGGAAGGTGGTAGAAAGCAAGGTGGGGATTGGGTTACAGGAGAGTGAGCGAGATTATGTGTTGTTTTGAGGGTGGTTATACTTTTGAGGGGTACTGCTTCTGGCATTTTAAAAGTGTGTTAACCTAGATGTACAAGGACAGTGGCCAGAGCTGGCTTCAAAACCATTCACTAAAGAAGTGGTAGGCCTGGGGCGTGACTGTACACCAGGATCCGTGCAGAGAGGAATTTGTGATCAGTTCACCCTATGAGGTTACTTTCCCTAGAAACCCTTTCTTGTCCACACCATTTTAGTTATCCCTCTTCCACAGATAAAACAAATCCAACTTGCATCTCAAGATCAAAGGGCACAATTTTAGTTTTGTTTGCGGAACTTCAAAATCAGAGACAGACACCTGTGCAGGGCGCCTCTCCAGATCATGATCTTCTCTCTATGACGAGTGACCGAATGTTTTCCTCCTTATGATTCATCAAGAAAGTTCCATTTATTCTTCCATGTTTGCTGCTCACAAGCCCCTGCTTTTCTTTCTTCCCGGCAAAGTTACATGACTGTGCGATATCACTGCGCTATGTGAAAACCTGTGATCAAGCATCACACAGTTGCTTGGAAACCATCATGAAAACTGGATTAGGTAAAGCATTTTTCTTTATTACAGCTGCCTTCCGAAGAAGGCGTAATGTTAGGAATACAGGATTGGCCAAAAATTTGTTCATTTTTTCCCATAAGATGGCTCTAGTAGTACTTAGTTGTCTTTAACTTCATTTGAAACAATTCTGTTAGATTATATAGTGACAGCTGTCATATCGGTGTGCATTTAAAAAAACTTATCAAAATTGGTGAATTTTTGTATAGCGATTTTAATATTGAAGATGGAAGAAAATACATGACATTTTTGGCATATTATGCTTTATTATTATTTCAAGAAAGCGAAAAACGCAACTAAAATGCAAAAAAAAAGATTTGTTTGATGTATGGAGAAGGTGCTGTGATCAGAACTGTGAAAAGTGGTTTGCGAAGTTTCATGCTGGAGATTTCTCATTGGACAATGATGCGCCACTTTGGGTAGACCAGTTGATTGAAAAGCAATCAAATCGAGATATTGAGAATAATCAACATTATGCCATTCAGGAGGTAGCCAACATACTCAAAACATCCAAATCCATAAAATGGTTGGTAAAAATAAAAAATGTGTCTCTCACGGAAAAAAACTAAACGACAGAGATAATATGATTTCTCCATAGTCACTTTTGGAGATGGTCATCACCAACCCAAAGTCTCCTCATCCATGACCGCACACATACCTGCCTGTCAGGAGGGTCACGTGTTGCGGATCGCTGGCCCTTTTAAACCAACACAAACCAACAACGGACCTCAGACACTGTCACTCACCCATCAGCCCCTCGGACTTCAGCCAGACTGGAGTGGGCGGAGAGAAGGTAGGAGGCTATCCCAGTAATCAGGTCATGAAGAAGGAATGTGCAGTTGCAGTGAGTCAGCTAAATGATAAGCAAGTTTTCAGCATAACACCGCCGGGGCCAATCTCACTGTCACTCAACTGCAGTGAGTCCTGGAGAACTGAGTCTCCAATCCGGAGCCCTGGTGTCTCCCAGAACTAAATCGGGATGGAGTCATCCAGAAGTATAAATTGAGAGGACTTATTTTGACATGATTGACGTGTTTCTACACTCCTCCTGGAATAAGACAGAGAGGTGAATGAGTGACTACGGCTGGTTTGGGGCCAAAGGAGAAAGAGAAATCAGGAGACCTACAAGTCAGTGAGTCAGCAAATATTTATTGGCTATTTCGGCCTTCTAGGTGTGGTGGTGGGCAGGGCAGGGGGAGGTGACTGTGAGTGGACAAGAGGATAGTCCCTGCATAGCCCAGCGAGGGGCAGAGGTCAAGGCCATAAAAGGTGGAATGGTTAATTTCTGATAATGGTAAATGCTGTGAAGATTATAAGACAAGGTGCATGACTGTAGTTGGAGGCACAGGCTCTGTCTTTCTGGGGTGGCATTTGAGACGAGGGGCTGGGACGCTGAGGGCCTTGGCTGTTGTCATGTCGGCAGGGAGGAGGTAGGGGAGGAGGCTGAGCATGTGGTAGCGATAGTAGAACTCAAAACAGGAAGAGAACCTTCAGTGTGGTTGGAGGATAAATCAGATCCATGTTAGGAAGATCATTTTTAAGCTCCTCAGAAAAGGGAATGAAACCTCATTAGTCCTCCCAATGGTTTTAATTACCGTTGGCCTGGTCACCTGACATGACTTTAGTCATAAAGCTGACAATAAGGACTTACGTGTTTTTCTCACAGGGATGAATGGTAGCAGTTATTTTTCATTTAAAATTTTATTTTATTTTATTTTATTTTATTTTTTTAATTTTTTTTTAAAGATTTTTATTTATTTATTTTTAGAGAGAGGGGAAGGGAGGGAGACAGAGAGGGAGAGAAACAGCAATGTATGGTTGCCTCTCACATGGCCCTCACTGGGGACCTGGCCTGCAACCCAGGCATGTGCCCCAACTGGGAATCGAACCGGGACCCTCCGGTTCCCAGCCCGTGCTCAATCCACTGAGCCACACCAGCCAGGCTAAAATTTTATTTTTAAACCATGAAAATACATGGCCTACGTTGGAGAAATACAAGAAAAATCTTCCGTATTTCTACTCACCTGGGGACATTATTTTCTATTTTGTATATTCCTTCCCAGTCTTTTTCATGTATGTGGTTTTAGATAGGTAACAGGTAGTCCTTTAAATGCATAACAGGTATTTTCCCACACTTCCTCAAATTTATATTTTGTACTTAACAAATTTTAATGAGTAAGTAAAATCTATTCTCTGTTTGGAGGAAATTCTGTTCCAGAAGTTTCCTGGGAACGCTAAATTCGTGAGTATTGAATCATTGCTCCTTGGGGAACTAGGCTCCTGTGGGTCTCTGGCCACGACATTTGCATCAGCCAATCAATACGTACCTTGTTTTATGTGTGTTTCTGCTTAAAGACACCTTCTGTAACTTAGCGTGTTGATTTATTAACGTTGAACTCACACCAACATCACTGAATGAAGCGTACCTAACACGGGTCCTCTCGGTGGGCACACACCACCCTTGTCTTGTGCTTAGAAACTGGAGCCGGCCCTTCAGCACGGTGGTGGGGGTGGTGTCAATCAGCAAAGTCACCAACACGAAGTGCAACAGTGTGAAAAATGTGGCACTGAATGGACCGTGAAAGGGGCTCTCGTTTACAATCTGAGGTCCGAAACAAGAAGGCAGAGGGTCGTCTTGTTTGACCGCAGCTGGGAGCGGGCGCTTCAGGAAACTCAGGTTTTCGTTGCTTTGTGCGCATTGGCGAACAGCTGAGAAAGCACCACGTGTACTGATGCTGAGGTCACAAGCAGCAAGTAGGCAGATTCGTGCATAGGGAATCTATTCTTTGCTGTTCTGTTGACCGGCTGCACCGAGACTGGCCCAGAGAGTGAGTCTCGGTCCTTTCTTTGACGAGCGCCCGCTTGGTAAGGACAGATGTTCCTTGGCAAACACGGTACCTCTCATACATCCACATACATGACAACAGTCACCCACATTTTAAAGAACTTCTCTGAGCTTGCATTTTCTCATTGGTAAAATGGGGATCATGTTCTGGTTGGTGGGGCTCAGTGGAGTGAGCGCTAGCCTGAGAACCAAAAGATCGCTGGTTTGATTCCCAGTTGGGACACATGCCCGAGTTGCTGGCCGGTTCCCTGCTGGGGGCATGCGAGAGGCGACCCATCAATGTTTCACGTCGATGTTTCTCTCCCTCTCTTTCTCCCTCCCTTCCATCCTCTCTAAAAATAAATGAATAAAATTTTTAAAAAAACCCAAAGTATAGAAAAAATAACTTTAAAAAATGGGGATAATAATATGACTTAATGTATATATTTGTTGTGAAGATTTCATGAAATAATATACTTAGGCCACTTTCCTCGTCCTACTTCTGATGATAAGAACTCTGTTGATAAGGAGCTTATTGAAAGCTTCTGAGAGAAAATCAATAAATAATCTTGTCAGTGACCTTTGCTTCCTAGCATTTCTGCCTGGTGATTGCCACCCTCCATGGCACCATTACTGAAGGCATTGGGTTCTTCATCAGTGAGTGTCCAAGCTAATGCTGACAAGCTTAGGTACACATTACCTGTTGAATACAGTGATGGGAGGGACTTGCTAAACAGGCAAGTAAGTGGTGTGGGGGAGGCCAGGGTCACACCGGTGCCCATTTTATTGATGGGAAAAATGAAATATCAGGCAGTGACTTGTACAGTGAGATCCCCAAACTAGATAAAGCCTTCCCAGGCAGCCAACTTTTGAATTACTAGGGTTGGGGGGCAGTGTAAAAATATCCCTTGTCTCTTGATAATTGTTCAATTCAATGAGCCTCTGTGGGTCCTTTATAAAACGTTTTGAGATTCAGTTTACACCTATACAACATGTTCTTCTTTAAACATCTGTGCGACATTAGCAGATGACACCCAACTGCTTAAGTGTTCTTAAAAGGTCACCGTAAACCTCACAGTGGCAGGCATGATGGGGTCAGAAATCTGAATGCTGAACCCAGGCCCAAGTGACTGTTCCTTTCTGAACTTTGAGAGCTGGTATCTGCTTGAGAGAAAACAACATACGTTTTGCTGGTTTGGCCTCTGAGATTACCCTGAGACCCATGACCTCTGGACCCTGGTGTGAGCCGTAGACAAAGTTCTCAGCTAGAAAGAGGGATGCTGTCATGTAGAACTTGTTCGGGATTGTTCCCATTCTTGTGTGCATGTCCCATTATATTTCCAGGGACTCATACGCCGCCATCCTTAACAAAACCGACGTGGGTAATTCCCAGGGATCATTGCTGGCCTTCATGGTCATCACTAGGACTCATTTGAGTGGCCAGTTGCCCATGATGTTGTGTAGGTCAGAATGAAGATGACAGAATGCATCTGCAGTGTCTTCTCGGAGCATGGATGGGGATGGTGAACTTATTTTCATGAGGCTGTTTTTCAGTAAAACAGTAATATTCATGCTTGTGGATTCAGTAGGAAAATTCAAACTAGGGGATTCTTGTGTTGAGCCCAGCACACATCTGAGTAGCCATGAGGATGCTCTTTGAGGTAAATATTTACCTCTTTTGAGTCCCGTTAGCCGAGACAAATCTGTATTCTATTTCCTCCTTTCCTTGTAGTGGGTATCTGCAAGTAGACAGTCCGATAGGGAGAAGTCAGTAGGGAGATGGCGCTTAGACACTGAAATGCTATTACATTTGTCTCTCTCCAACGTCAGAGAGCATACTAATAGGAAGCAGAAAAGGTGCAGGTAGTTTTGGAGCACCACGCAGACTGATGCTCCTAGCCAACCGAAGCTCAGCCGAGAAAAATAGGTTGACTGTGCATTGAGTTTTGGAATAATATACCCCAAATGTATCACACTAATATTGTATAACATGTATAATATTAATAAAATATTAATAATAGATATTATACTTACATAGTATAACACTAATATTGGTAGAATAATTTAGTACCAACCTCAGTAATGGACTAGGAAGCATGTTTTAGGCCGTCGTCATAGGGCTTGAGCTTCAGGACAGACTCTCTGCTCCTCTGGCATTCAGCAGAGTTGTCTGACACAGAGTAGATTCTTCACGTCTCACGTGCCTCAAAACCCAAGAGATCCGAGAGCAAGAATAAGATACAGGAGCACCAAGGTCTCAAGACAGCGAGTGAAGCAAAAGTGTTGTCCTGTAAGGGCCTCCGTGTGAGGCCTCGGAGAGGAATTGTTGAGGTCAGATGGGGAAGTACCTTGTTCATCCATTCAGCTAGAAACCAGAGCAGGAGGAGCTTGGGAGGGAGGCTCCGGGGCCAGGAAGGTGCCAACTCAAACGCAAATCCTGCCAGCGGGAGTCTGGCGCGGTGTGAGCCTCCTGCAAAGAGAGCGCTGGGGAAGGAAGCGGATGTGGACGCCAGTATTCCAGGAGCGACGCCAGCCAAGCCGTCCTGTGACGGGCCTTCAGTGAAGTTAGAAATGTGTCCTATGTAAATGTATCTGCTTTCAATCCAAAAAGTCCTCCTTTTTCTTTCTCTAAGTTTCTTGTAAATGTTTCTTTAAAAAAATAATCAACTTGGTCTTGGCCAGACCATCAGGAAAAAGATTTATGCAAACATTGACCTGTGCTCTGGGAAGCCAGGCAGAAAGTCGCAGCTGCCATCTTAGCTCCGCTTCCCAGAAGTGGACAGAGGGGGTGAGGGTTTAAAAACCGGGTGGAGCACCTCGGGCCAGTGGGGGCAGGGGGGGTGATGGGGCCACACACCCCAGTCTGGGGCTGCCAGAAAGGCTCACAGAGTCTCCAGCCCAACATTTAGCTTCAGGATTTAGCTTTCTTCCACATGCACGTCCACAGAGCATGGACCAGAAGAGGGTGGGCAAGAGAATGGGCAGACACCTGGCCAGCTGGTGGTATGTTAGCTTTCTGTCGCTACATCATTACCACAACTTCGTGGCTTCGAGTAACTACATGCATTGTCTTCATTTCACTCTGGACTCAGTTGACCTGGGTCCTCTGCTCAGTCTCACTCTCCTACCTGCTCCTCCACTCACGGGGCTTGGGGTCCTCTTTCAGGGGCACGGGGTTGGTGGCAGATGTCTGTAGAATTCGTGGTGGCCTGCTTCTTCCAGGCCGGGAGGAGACTCTCTCTGACTTCCAGATCTTTGAAAGGGCTCGCCTGATGAGGCCAGCCCACTCAGGGTAATCTCCCTTTTGGATGGCCTCAAAGTCCACTGAATTGGGACCTTAACTACATCCACAAAGTCACCTTCATCATCGGGTAACCTGGCACTCTCAGGAACTCCAGCCATCATCCTAAGACACACAGGTCACAGCCAAGGAGATCTTTGGAGGGCGTGTCTACCAGAGACAGGAATCTCTGGAGCATCTTAGACTGCAGCTTCTACAGTGGGTAGGAGAGAGTGACGGGCCGGTGCTTATCCAGTCTCTCCGTTCAGCAGTCTGTAATTTGGGAAGGGAGCAGGGAAGTTGGAATGCAGGATCAAAGATAATTATTTTAGATATGTGTGGCTGGCGGCCCCCAGTCACCGGAGACCAGAAGCCACCGCTGAATTCGATCGAAGGATAAAGCTTCACTGTAGTGGTCAAGGGTGGACATTCTCGTTGATCAGAGAAGAAGTGTTATGGGTAGCTCAGCTGTTGGGAGAAGTGCCGGTGCCCACCCTGGTGAGGAGAGGGTGAAAAAAGGGGAGCTTGTTTTTAGCGTTTTTTATTCTTTTGCGTCTGGAGTTCCTGACTGAAGCTGTTTATGGAGACAAAGCCTACACGTCCACTGGGGGGAACTTTGCTCGTTGGGGACAGGCCCAGATGACGTAGGTCCTAGTTGCTGTCACTGTGAAGACAATGAGAGAGGTGATTTCCGTCCATTTAACAGGGGAGAAATGGGGTATAATGGTCCTGTGAAGTGGTCTGTGTGTTGAGCCTGCACCTGCCGGTGGATGATGATGGTGGTGATGATGATGATTATCAGGAATGAAATATAGAGTAGCTATCTTCTGGGCAGAAAATATTGTCTCTATTCAGAGATCCTCACTGTTCTTTGTTCCCCAAGGGCTATGTAAACCACGTCTCACTTAATTTGATTACATGGAATCTGTTTTAAAGAAAATAAATGCTTTTCCCCCCTATTATAAACCTGTAAGTTTCCATTGTAGAAAATACAGATAAGAAGAAAAAAAGACCACATCTGTTACATGATGAAGAAGTACTGTCAACTTTTTACCAGATACCTGCCTATAAGTTTCTCCATGATAGCATTTGTAGTCAATTCTTTACTTTATAATTGAAAATACAGGGAGTTTAGTTTTCGTCACAGACTTTCACTTTAAGATATAATGTGAACATTTTACCGTGATAGGTATTATGAACGTTGATTAACAAAGAGCTTTCTACAGTAACATTTTAAGTAGCTACTTGCTTAGGTATACTGCAGTTCATTGAGACAGTGTTAATATGGGCTATTTGAAGTTTCAGATGGACAGATAGACAATAGCTGTTAAGTCAGGGTTACCCACCTTCCATCAGCAAATTTTCCTAAGTGGCTGCTAGCTTGTTGTTTGCACTCGCTGCTCACTTCATTTATCTTCATCTGCTAGGTGCCCTCATGTCCTGGGGACAGTGCTCGCTGCTTGCTTGCATGGGCAAAACCTGTGCTTTCTGTTTACTTTTCCCCTGGTCTGTTTCCAAGGCTACCTGTGGAGGTTTTAAATACCTCTTTTGTGAGCGAAAAGCCCTAACAAACAAACCACTTTGTTGAGACTGGAGTATTAGCTCTGGCACAATTTACCAATTTGACTGCGCGTCGCAGACGGCACCAGTCAGCGAGGTGGTCCGGCTGCCCCTTCGTTCCCCACACGGGCTCTGCAGATGGCTTTGGGAGTGGCTGTTTTTCTTTCCCTTTCCCTTCGAAATGGGCTGCTGGTGGCAAAAATCTGTTCAAGCAAAGGCGAGGAAAGGATATGTTGATTGCAAGCCCAGATCTTTAGAAGTTAGTTCGAGGTTTAACCTAGGAGAAACCTGAGCTTTGCAACTGCTGAGAGTATTAGGATTAAAGGGGCAAGGGGCGCGCAGGTATCGGTGGGTTGTAGGTCGTGGAGGGGATACAGTTCAATGGCCCAGACGGTCATGAAGACCATTGTTTGACATAGTGACATATTTCACGTGAATAATGAAAGCAGGCCCGTGGAAAGAACCTGAGTTCACATACAGATGCCTCACGATCCAGCCGTGTGTACATATTGAATGTCAGCTGCTTCTGCTTTTAGAAACATATGGTTGCATTTTTGGTTGTCAGCGTGAAGGGGAGGGGAAGCTGCAGGCATTTAGGACGCTGTAATCAGCAAGACAATCCCAATCGATGAAGAATCGTTTTACCTACAATAATAATCTTTTAACCTCCACCACCATGATTCAGTTGAGACCTTCTAACCATGTCAGAAGTTTGGGTTTCTTCTAAGGAATAAAGCAGAAAACGTGGAATTTTTCTGGGCCTTCCAAGAATTGTCTAGTCCCTTCTCTCTCCTCCATTTCTCATGGAGGTTCTGCATAGCTAAAGCTGGGAGGATATCGGTCCATATAACGGGGTACGGGTCAGGGAAAAACACTGTAACCCATTTTAAGTCTGATATTTCTGTCCATCTATACTTGGCCTGCAAGAGTTGAGTCTTTTTTTTTTCCATAAAAGCCTGTCTGGTTGTTTGTCTCACAGACCAGCTGTTCAAAGGCAGAATCAGCCAGTACTATCCAGCTGTTAGCTCAGCTATCCTCAGGCGAATTAATTCTTTGCCAAAAGAGTCTCAGGAAAGGCCAGAGAGGGAGTTTCCCGGGAACACTGACTCAGGCTTAAGACTTGTTTTCAGGCTAGTTTATTCCCTTAGGCTGCCTACATAATAACTGGTCTCAGAATATCAGAACTGCAGGGGCCTTGGGAGACCAGCCGGTCTTAGTCTTTTACTTTATACTCTAAGGAAAGAGACGCAGATGGGTTCCGTGACTTGCCCAAGGTCACAGGAGCAAGTGTGAAAGTGTTAGGTCTACCTCCAAATCTTGTCATTCCGGGTAGAGCAGTCTTTCTGCTACGATAGCAGCTGCCCTTTTGACTCCTTATATCATTTATTAACGAAGTTTTGCTGACTTTCCCCCCAAATATCCCCACACCCACACCAAGGCATTGCATGCCTATTACATTCAAACCTTGTATGATTGCTAAGACCATTGGCTTCACGGAGAACCAAAAAGAACTGTTTATGGCCGGAAAGCAAATGCTCCCCTATTTATGATGCAATAAGCCGTTATCTACCACTGCCCAGCCATGAAAAAAAGCGTGAAAGCGTCCTTCTAAGTTGTTTTAGGGGGAGAAAAATGCTCACCTAAGCTGGTTGGTGCCAAGCTTTCACGGCGGTGTTTGCAGGTGATTCTCGGAGGGACTGCAGATTATCTTCAGTTTGCTTTTCCTCGTAACAGCTCGGAGGTCGCTAGGTTCTATATACAGCCTCACGGACAGCGAAGATGACGGCCTCTTGGTTCACCTGCCCCCGGCATTCTCCAACTCCCCCAAGTTCAAATGGAGAGGAAGGGCAGGGCGGTAGCCAGATGACAGAGACTACCCTGGTGGCCAAAAAGCCCAGAGGGATACCTTTGGGAGCACTTGGACTCCACCTCCAGAGCAAGACTTGAGAACCTGAAATGGCCATCAGTTGGGGGAGATTTGGCTGGTGGCTGCTCAGTCGGGCTCAGGGACCCTCGAGCCTGTCCAGGACTGTCCCTCACAGCCAGGCTGCTCAGTTTCCCTCCCTTTCTGCTGGGGCTCTCTCGTGGACTCTCAGTTGCCTGCTGGGTGGTGATCTCGTTATCCTTACCTGCTTACTTTGGGTTTTCTGGCCTCTCTTCCTCTTTCATCAGGGGTGCCACCAAAGTGGAAAATTGATAATCCAGTTCGGCTCTGACCAGTTCTCTTATAGAAGTTTGAGTGACAGGTTTGCATGAAAAATTCCTATCACTGGTCAGAAAGAAGGAGCCCTGAGAGATGGTGGTGGTGAATATCTGGGGAGGACTCGCAGGGAAGGGGAGAGGCATCCAGACCGAAGATATGGGTCTGGTTTTCAAAAGGGGAGAAGGGGGATTTTTCAATTATGAATTGAGGAACTGCACATTGAGCCCCTTGGTAATACGCAAATGGGCAAATTAGAATCTAGCGTGAGATCACTAAGAATAAGTGGTATTTTATGTGCCTCATAATTTTGTATAGTGTTAATGGGCTGATAGATGAGAGAAATGCTTAATAATTTATCCCAGTTTGATCTAGGCATGTAGTAATAACCACAATAAAACAGCTAACATTTATTGAGCTCTTAGTGAAAGGAATTGTTCTAAGTGAATAGAGAAACATCACATTTTGCTGCTGCTTTTCTTTTTTTGCTGGGGGGGTGGGAGGGTAGTGCAGTTAACATCTCTTAACTTTATCTTCCTTATGTAAAAATAAGGGAGCTTGCCTTTCCAATCTGTCTTGTTTCAAGTGATGGGACTGGAGTTCATGGCTCAGCTTGGAGCAGGCAGGGTGGGCCACCAGAAAGCCAACTGGTGGTTTTTCTCTCCCCGCTGTCTCCCCATGGCCTGTGCTGGCCAGGCTGCTGAGCTCCTGGACTCCAGTAGCATTTGGAGATAAAAAAGGTTTACTACCTCCGCTGGGTGGGTTTTGTAAGAGGAAGAAACACGCAGGAGGAGACCGCTGATGGGGGCCATGCCCCCAGGGTTTGCCATCGCTACCTGGCGAGCAGGATGGAGGGCAGCGATACCTCTGTGGAGAACTGTAACGTAGCTTCCACGTTCTCAGCCATTTTCACTTCCTATAGCACCATGCTATATCTGGATCAGACCCTGCAGGCATTCATTTTACCTTCGCCACAGCTCTGAAAGGTAGGTTGTTCTGATGGAGTATGAGCGATGTACCCAAGGTTTCTGCTGATAGTTACAGAGCTGGTCCAGAACTAGTACCTTCCAACTCCTGAGTGCTGAGAGTCAAACCTCCTTCAGATGGTTCGGATCCTCTCATGTGTGAGCAGGCCAGGCTCCCACGAGCAGGCGTGCACGTGAGCTCCAACAGAGCAGAAGCCCAGGTGGCTTAAAGCCAGAGCCTCCTGGGGCATAGGGTTGTGCAATCTGTGGGATCCCTGTTGCTCTTATCTCAGGGTGAAAGGGTGCTTCCTGGCAGTGAGTCACCCTGTGAATTTACACAAGGCAGAGAGTGCCTGGCCCTTGGGGAGCTTTCTCCCTTGTCCCCAGTGTGACGCTCTCATTCTGATGGCAAATCTGGCTCATCAGTAAAGGAAGGCTTTTGGAGGAGTATGCCGTTTTTTCGTTCCTGAAAACTTTGTGGCTCCTTGAGTTTTCTTTTTATGCCTGATATCTGGGGCATTGGGCCTGCACTCAGAGGGAGGATTGTCTTATTGCCAAGCATACGTCCTAGTCAGAGAATTCCGTGGAGGAAGTCCTCTGTTTGGGGGACCCTTACTTATGTCCAGTCAGCATTGTTCTTGTTACAGAATCGACAGCGTAAGGAGGTTAATCTTCAGCTCTTGGATTTCATGTACTGCCCTGGACCTTGCTTTTCTCAAATTGGAATGGCCAGGTGGACCCGGATGATTTCCAGTGATTCTTCAAGCGTCATCAATCTCTATGATTGGGTGTCTGTTGTTAGAAGTTTTTCTGGAATGGCAAAATGCCAGATTTTAGTTATTTTAGGGTAGGATCCAAGAGGGTACAAACCATGACTGTCTTAGCTTATGTCTTCGTTTAAGCATATGAGGGAATGAGTATTTCCTGGGTGTTTCTCCCTTAATTGCATAACTGATTTGTTTGTATAAAACAAAAGAAGGAATTTTTTTTTTCACATCACATGTTAAACTAAGAAGAACTGTTTGGACCATTCAGGATTGGATTGCATTTGGAAAAAGTGCATCGTTACTTGTTTTAATGATGACAAATTAGGTAACTTAAAAGGAATTAGTATTGGTACATCTCCCTGGAAGCAAATATCATGTAAAAAGTCATATTTATGTAAATAAATTAGGGGTGACTCTTTTTACAGCAAATATACCCTACCAATGGATTTATGACGGGGAAGCTGTTCTTTACATAAGCATCTCCCAATGCCATTATAACTTGATTAATCTATTTCACATCTTCTTTTACCAAAGAAAGGTACATCTGGGTACCACAAGCCAAAGTATGTATTTTTTGGAATAGGACTCTTTAAAAAATAATTCTGCCACTGCTTGTGAAATTTCAGTAAAGCAAATATCACGTAAACAAACAAAAAAGAAAGCAAAAACAAAAAACAAAACCCCAAACATTCCAAATTTCTTGTATAAAAGAGTTCCAAGCCTCAGTCCCAAATTTCTTTATTTAGAGAAATAAGTAATGCACCTCAACCTCAGCACTAGAAAAAAATGGGTCCCCTTGAGATTTTACTGTAATAGGGTTTGACACATGAGCCATTTTCTTCCTTGCAGTTTTCACAAAGCCGCCTCTTTCCCTCCTGGGTGTCTGGCCGTTTTCTGGACACATGCAGGGCATGTACGCAGGGCATGTACGCAGGGCGTGTACGCAGGGCACGCCCGGCGGAAGAACCTCTCAGGTGGAAGGTGTGCTGTTCCTGAAGGCGCACCTCCGTCCTCAGCTCTCCGGCCTCCTGCACCATATAGACAAGCTGTGTTTTGCTGCAAGGAAATCGTGGTTTCTAAAGTAAATTTGGGCCCTGCCCTCTAAATTATTTCTCTGCATTTCTTTGAGGCTCTGGGAGTGGTCAGCTCATCCCCATCATGTCCTCAACATCCATGGAGCCTCCTGCGTTCTTGAGCAAGGCTCCTAGGTGCGAGTTTTCACTAAAAACCCGTCCTCCCCTGCCTGAGAGGGAAGCACCAGCCCGTTTCCAGGCAGCAGAATAGGATCTTTGTGGGGTGCAGGCCGCAGGGCGGGCAGGCGTGGGGCCCAGAGTCTTGCAGGGAACTGCCTGGCTCTGCCTTCTGAGCCCCTCCCCTCCTGCGCTCAACTTGCTCCACTGCCAGGCAGGGTAACAGGGGAAAGCTAAGAACCCCAAGAAGCAGAAAGAGGGTGTTTCCCCTCCGTTTCCTACATTGAAAAACTTTTCCATTTTATATTGCTTGCAACATTTTAGAAAGTTATAGGGTATTAGCGTTGAATAGGCTGTTATCCATGACCTATAACTATTTGTGTGTCATTACTATTACCTCTCCTGGGAGAATTTAACCGGGGATCCATGGAATCCTCTCCTGGGAGCTGGCCAGCCACCCGGAATCCTGCCCATGTTCGTGTGTAGTGCCTGGGGGCATTTGGGGGCGTGGGATGCCTTCTTTCAATTCTCAAAAGGGTCTGAGAAACTACTGATCAAGTCCAAAGTGTACACCATCACTGTCCCCTCTCCCCAGAGAGAGAGAGAGAGACAGACAGACAGACAGACAGACAGACCAGGAAACGGAGTCCAGAAGAGGTGGAGTGACAGTCGGTGAAGTGCAGGCCTGGAATCTGGTCTCCAGTCCTTACTCTGGTCCAGCACCCTTCAGTGAGCTCCCGCCCAAAAGATGCCTGTTTGGTCCACCTTGGGAGGGCAGAACTGCTCTGCACGTACTCCCTCAGCACGCTGGTCAGTAGGGGACCAGGACGGCCCTTTCGGGGAGCTCCGAGCACAGTGCCCTGCTCGGCATAGCTGCCACAGCTTTTGTTGGGTGAGTGAACCTCAGGAGCAGACGGGGATGAGAGCGTTGTAACTTTATGCAGCCAGTTGTTCGAGCTCAAGAATTATGCATCCCTTTTCCTCCTGCTTCTCACCCCCACGACCTGTGTTCTTTGGGAGGCTGTTAGCAGCAGGAGGCGGCCCAGATCCTAAACCACCTTTTTGTTGCTTGTGACGAGTTAATGACCAGCAAAACACAAGTGTAAACGTGCATCAGGGCCATTTTTTTAATGAAGTAAGGAATTTATGTAAGGTTAACAATTTCTCCTACTGCTGTATCTGATTTGTACGTTGGGGTATACGTTTTAAACATTTGCTAGCATTTGTTTATCTTTGTTGGGCAGCTGAGGCTCCCCTTCGGGTTTGTTTACTGCTGGGCTGGGATCCTGTAGAATGATAACAACAGATGGAAATGAGATAGTTGGTGAGTGTGCATGACCTCTGCTAGGCTCAGAGGGGGTGGGTAAAAATGTTTACATTCGGGTTATAGTTTAAGAGGCCTAATGACAAATGGTTGAAATTGGCGATGAAAGGAACATCAAAGAACAGTAAAAACATCAAATTAAGTAATACCCTTTCGGAGGGCTGGAGTTGGTCAGGTCAACTCAAACCGTGTCTAAGGAGACTGGAAAAGAAATACGGTTGTTTTGTCCTCGTTTCCTGATGGGTGGAGAAGAAAATGAAAGGATGCTCCAGGAAAAATGGTGTAATTAGAAAAAGCCAACATTGTATTGTTTTGTGATAGGGGTTTGTTGTTTTCAAGAGCTTTAAAAATAAAAAAAATCCCTAAGCCAGTGGCCTGCTAGGTGCATTACATGCATTATTTAATTTAATCCTCACAACAGGAAGCTGGAGCTATTATTGTCCTTGCTTTACAGGGAAAGCAAACAGAAGTTGCGAGAACTGGAGGCTGTTGCTCAGGTTTGCACAGCTGAGAGCCCGGATTCACCTCCAAGGCTGTCTGGCTCCAAAGCCATATTGTTACAATGTCATAAGGAATTCCATTAGGGTTGGCACGAAAGTATCATGTATTAGAATAAAGTTGAGACAACACTTTACAGGACTCTTGGGTCCAGGCGGGAGGCAGTTCAATGTTGGGTTCAATAAGGCAGAGACGAGGCCTTGACACAGACTCTTACAGGACGTTGCCAAGCATCTTCACTGAGGTGGCTGAGGGGGTTTCCTGCAGCCTGGAGGTTCTGGGCTGCTTCTCTGAACCCTGTGGCAGAGAACCATACACCAGGGGCAAGTAAATCATTTCATCCTTACTGCTGGTGTCCTGTGACGGGGACGCTAGGGGCCTCTCCACTGAACGCCCCCTGGCACGTGTCTCCACCTGGAATGTGGGAGGCTGTGGGTTCGTGATGGGTGAGCGGAAGGGCTGTCAATAAGCCTTTTTTTTTTTAAACTCCAGTCTCCACTACATGTCAGCTTTAGAGGTTGCCTGAAGGAGGCAGCGAGCTGTGGTGGACAGTGCGTGGGCTTTGGAACTGGCTAGATTTGGGGACAGAATCTCAATTCTACCCTGGGCAGTGAGCCTAACGACTCGGAGCCCTGTTTTCCCAAATAGAAAGGGGGACATGCCTGCCTGATAGGAAAGCACCCAGCTCATTTTCTGAAAGTCTAACGTGTTCAAACACTTAGTCCCCTAGTGCCTGATCCTATCAACATCGGCACCAGCGACCGGTATCAGCATCGCACTTTATACGTGTTAGAACTACTCCATGTAGTTGGATTGTGAAGCTGAAACACTTCTTTCTCAGTGAACAATGTGGAGAAGGTCCGTCCATGTGAAATAAGTGGACCCTAGTACAAGGTCTGTCTCTTCGTCGTTGGTGACGGAGATCTTGGACAACGGCATTGTTGTAAGCGTTGGTGGACAAGAAAGCTATGAAAGCACCTTGTGGGCCCATAGAGCTTGGCTGAACTCTTAGGCAGAGTGGTGAATTGCTATTGCAGCCACCTGCTTGAAAGAATTCAACTAGCATCGCGTAACCCTGGGCTGCACATGCGGAGTCCTTTGCTGAAGTGTGTGCGGGGTCAAGAAAGGCCCCTTCTTGGAAGCTCACTGTGTGCTCTTTTCTTTGAGTTTTGGGCTCCAAGACCAGATGCCCCTTTCTCACCAGCTGGCATTAGGAATGGGCTGATTCCGGCCTTGTCTCTGTGCCAGCAGGGACGTGTTGACCTGTCTGCTGAGCCCGGCAGCCCACAGCTGGGGCTTGTTTGCTGGGCTGAGTCACAGCATCTGGTTGGGACACGCTGGGCATATCTTTTCAGTGACAAGCGTCTCCCTGGGAACTGTGGAGTGCTCACCACTTTGCTAAGTTCCTGGGTGTGTGGGGTGGTTAGGCACAGCCTGTCCCTTCTTCTGAGGGGTTCTTTTTCCGGTGGGAGGCTATCGTAATGCATTTGGTAACAACGGTGAGTGCTCAGGACTGATCATCATTTAGGGCTATGTTGTGTGGTAACATGATAATTACTACAAAATCCGAAGTAGGGGGAGTTCGGGGATGGATGGCAGGGTTTGGGAAGGTTTATTGTTGGTTATCCCAGGGATGTGCATGGAAACATTCATTAGTGCTGCGTAGGAGAAAAAAAGCAAAGTCCCACCCAGCCTGGCAACTTCCATGGGAAAGTGCGGGCCGTCGAAGAGAGCCTTTCCTGGGGACAGAACGGGATTCCAGAGGTTGTGCAGGGCCAACACAGCTGCCCAGAGTTGACACGGTGGCTCAGGAGGCAGAACTGTGACGTGGAAAGGAAAGGGGCTGTGAGTTTAACTCTCGGTTTTGCATGTTACACTCTGTGTTGTTTATTTCTCTTTTTTTGTTACCTTAATTTTGGTCTTGAAAGGAAATCTGTCAGACACTTGCAGAATATTTACCGTCAGCCAACCAGTAAATTTGTCTTTGGGGAGCTGCTTAGGGGGATCAGACCCTGACTTCAGGTTATCGTGGGTTTTCTACTTAACCTTGAAGCTGTTCTGTTCCTCGCTTGGGGCTAACAGCGTCCCTGGGAGCTGGTCAGAAATGCAGAATCTCAGACCCACTGGACTTGGGAATCATCCCAGGTGATTCATAGCACATACATGTTGGAGAAGCACCCGCCAAATAGTCAGCTCAGGGAAGGGATTGGCTTCTTATTTATCATTGTGTATCTCCAGTGTCTATTTAAAGTTTAGTGTATGGTAGCTGCAAAACCTGTGACTCTTCCTGTGGCTTGGGAGTATCTGAATGTCTACAACTTTGTCAATGTCTAGGGACTTAATTGTAAAGTGGTGTAGGAGAGGGGGTGGTGAGTGGAGAGCAGGTGGAGCCTCAGTGGTTGAAAAATCGAAGTGAGCATTAGAATCACGGGGTGGTGGTAGTTTAATATAGATGCCTTTCATCGACTAAGTCAAGATCTCTGAGGGTGGGTCCCTGGATCTTGCCTTTAAAATAAGTTCCCTTCGTGTTAAAGAACGCTTATTACAGTATCACATATAAAAAAACCCCTCTTTATATACCCCTCAAGAGGAAATGGATAGATAGACTAGAATACAATTCAGAAGTTTAAATGAATGAAATAGTGCTACATGTATAAACATGAATACATCTAAAAATCTCTTCTTGGAGAGAATAAAGTTGCAGAAGGATGTGTGAGGTATACCACTCATTTACAGTTTTAAAAATTCACATGTAGGCAACGAAAACATACATATGTAGTGGTAGCATGGATGGGAATGATAAACACCATTTTGGGGTGGTAGTTAACTTTGAGAAGAAAGAAGTTGTGTGGGAGTTTTAACAGTCCCTTCACGTGTTATTTCTTTAAAACCAAAAAGGAGTAAAGAAGAAAAGGTTGAAGCAGCAAACATAAAAAGAAAAATAATAATAAGATTTTTCCCGAAGGAATGAATACATAATTATTCACGGTGTTATTTTATTATAAAATGACTAAAACAAACCTCTCCTGGTAATTGTGATGCTGACAGCTGGCATCGGAGATTCTAGCCTGAGACATTGCTAAGGACCTTTCCATTTCAACGTGCCCATGCGCAGGGAGCTGTATCCCAGCTGTGCTCTCTCGTTCTCACGGACAACCGCAGCCTGTTGGGATGCGCCCCAGCCCTGTGACTTTTCTGCCTCCTGTCCTGATGAGACGCAGCCATTTCTCATGTTTGTGACGTGGGCGAAACCCACCAATCCCACTCCACCTTAGAGACCTTGTCTGCTTCTCCCCGGTATTATGAGAGGGGTTCTGTCCCGCAACCACCCCAGCCTGAGAGTCGCCTCCTGCTCTCCCTTCCCCAATTGTATTCATTTTCACACCTTCACTCACACCTCAGCTCAGGGGTAGGACTTGTCCATGTGGATTCCAGTAGTTTTCATTGCCCGCCCCAAGTATCACCCTGTGAGATCAGATTTCTGTATCTGCTTTCGTAACTTCTTTGCCACAGCAGAAACATCCCCCAGGTGTGACTGGTAAGAATGACATGTTAGTCTGTGGCTTGGGAGCATTAGAAAGGAAGAGGTGGCTCTACCAGCGATTGTCAGGATGTACTTTTAAATGGAATTAAATTGTTATTATTTTTAATTTACTCTGTAGCAGTGGCTCTACACCAAGGATGATTCCTTCCCCCCTGGGGACGTTGGGCAGTGTCTGGAGACATTTTTCATTTTCAAAATGAGCGGAATGCTACTGACTTCGGGTGGCTGGAGGCCCGGGAAGCTGCTAAATACCCTGTAAGGCACAGGCACGCCCACTCCCATAGTAAAGAATTACCCAGTCCATGTGTGAATAGTGCCAAGGTTATGACGCCCTGCTCTGCAGATCCTCACGCCACCAGTGGCCCCCTATCCGTGAGGGGAGTGGCTGGGCCTGCAGCCTCCTCAGTGTGAGACAGTGGGACAAAAGATGCAGGAGTCCCCGTGACTATATATAGAGATTATTCCTAAGTCATCTTCATGGAATGCGGGGGGCTAGGGAACTGGTGGTGCTGGCAATGGAGGATGAGACCAAATTAAGGAGATTAAGGAAAAACTGGAGAAGAGCAAAATCCAGGTGGTGGGGAGAATAGAGGGGAGTTGCCTCTGATGTCTTTGAACTTGGCCCCTTGCTGTAAGTAACAGGATAGCTGTTTACAAATATTCCCAGTGCCCATCGGGGTCGGTAGTCACAGTGAGGGCCCCTAGTGAGTCACGCTAACCTCTGTCCACACTCTTTTGCAACATGATTTTGCCATTTCTCTCATCAAGAGGTGGAATCTAGTTTCCTACCCCCTGAAGCTGGGCTGGCCTTTGTCACTCACCTTGACCAAAAGAATGTGGGGGGCGTGATGACGATGAGGCTCTTCAGCGTTGTTCTTTACCCACCTGGAGCATTTCTACCACCAGAGAAGGAACCCACGCCTGAAAAAGCCACTTTGAGCAAAAGGCTCAGGTGCCCCCTGCCCTGGCTGGTCCCAGCTCCCAGCCATCCTTCTCACTTACCCTGGTTATATCGCTGAACCCAGAAAAACACAGCTCGCCCACGCAGCCAACCCACCAGGGGAGAGAGATAGGGAACTGTGGTTACTTTGAGCCACTGGCCTTCGGGGTAGCGTGCTACACGGCCATAGATACCTGGACGTTGTGTGTCAGTGACCTCACTTAAAGCTCTGGGGAACGTATTCACTTTAGAAGTTGCGTGTCACTAGCAGATCACGGTTAAGAGAAACTGAGTTCTTCCTCCTTTGTTCCTGGCAGCACTTCTCAGAACTTCTGGATGAGTTCTCCCAGAACGTCTTGGGCCAGCTCCTGAACGACCCTTTCCTCTCCGAGAAGAGCGTGCCCATGGAGGTGGAGCCGTCCCCCACGTCCCCTGCGCCGCTCATCCAGGCAGAGCACAGCTACTCCCTGTGTGAGGAGCCACGGGTGCAGTCGCCGTTCACCCACGTGTCCAGCAGCGACAGCTTCAATGACGGTAAGCGTGGAGCCTGTGGCTCGGAGCGCCCCTTTAGCCGCGCGCTTTCTCTGTGTCCGGCCTTGGGCTCGGGTTGTGGGGAAACAGCAGAGGGGCACAGGACTTGTTTCTCCACCCCAGACTGTGTGCTCTGGGAGCTTGCTGTCACCGCACGGTAGTTAGTCATTGCTTTCTTTGGCCCTGTGGATTGGACAGCGAAGCATCGTCTTGTGCATCAGGATGACCTGTCTGGGTGTTAATTCCAGTAAGTTCGTTGTGCCAAGCGGTCAAGTCATTTTGTTACGAGAAAGAATTTCTGTGACTGCTCTTCCCCACAGAAGCTTCTTGGGCACCCTCTTCGTCTCCTTCCAGCATCTCCGGTTGACCCTCTTGTATGTGAGATCTTGGTGATCATTCCTGACTTTCTCGATGGTGACCCGTCCGTGTCCATCATCAGTGCCGTCGGGATGGGATTGGTTGAAGCTCTAGTTTTCCTGGCCTTATAGATGTTAAGGTGTTTTGACCGTTACTCTATAGGCTATATGCCTTATCTTTCAAACTCCCTAATGTTTTTATACCTTTTAAAATTAATTTTCTGTTTTTTTCCTCAGAAGGATAGCCAGCTACTTTAGTACCTTGGATAAGTTTTAAAAACTGTCTTCTCTAATCCTAGTTCAGCATATGCCTTCTTTCTCTTCCCCTGCTCCTGCTCTCTGTCTGCCTCCTCCCTCAAGTCTTAGGAAATCACTCTCAGGAGTGACCCCAATTCAAACTCAGCAGTGTGGTCTTTGCTATGACGGAAGGCTCCTCATTTGAATCACTACACGGAGAATTACAGGAAGTCAGCCTTCTCCTGGGTTTTAGCTTAGATAAATTCATGCAATCCTTGCCTTAGTTTTATTATTTCAAGAATGGACTTTAGCATTCGCTGAAAGGCTGGACTAAATGTCTAGTTCCCATCCTGAAGTTCTGTGTGGGCGTGGCCTCTGTGGGACATTGGTGCCTGCCTTTGCTCATGGGTTTCCTCCGGCTCGATTTTCTGCTTCGTCTGCTATGTCTGCGGTGTTTTTGATGCCTCCATTTCAGGCCCTGCTTCCTGTGTGGAAGTCATTTCCAGTACTTCTAGTATTGGTTATCTACAGCTGTATAATATATCTCCCAGGATTAATGGCTGAAAGCTATCACCATCATTTGTCACCTCTCATGAATGCTGTTGACAAGGAGTTATGGAGCGGCTCACGCAGGTGGTTCTGGTTCAGGATCACCCATGAGGCTGAAATCCGGTGTTCCCTGAGGCGACAGTCCTCTGAACAGTTCTCCAGGATTTGAAGGTCTGCTCCCAAGGCGGCTCACTCACACCACTGGCAGTAGGATGCTGGCGGATTTGTTCCTCTCTGCGTGGTCCTTTCCATGAGGCTTCTTGAGTCACCACAACATCACCACCACTTTCCAGAGTGAGGGATCCAAGACACCACAGCTGGAGCTACCTTTTCTGACCTGGAAATTCTCTGTCGGCTCCATAGGACGATCCCGATTCATGGTGGCAGGAGACCAAGCAAGGGCGCGACTGCCAGAAGGACAGGATGCCCAGGGGCTGTCTCAGAAGCTGGCCACCACCCTTCTCCTGGTAGTGACGTCTATAAAGTGACTTCTGCCATGTTTGACCTCCTTTGTCACGTGTTGTCAGAGCCTGACAGTGTAGCCACTCGCCCACCTACTGGTTCTTGACTTGTTCAGGGTGAAGGTCAGAAGACTGAAACATGTCTTACCCTTTGGGGAGACGTCTGCTCTGCTCTGGTGTGGGTTGCTTTTCCCCTGACGGGGCAGGCGCACCGGGGTGTGTGCGTTGGATCAGGTGGTGTTTCTGGGCTGGTAGTAGTTGTCTTATGTAGGATCAGTGCCACGTAGAAGTCGGTGCTTTAGAAATGCTTTATGATTCATTTTAAAAAATCCATTCCAAAGCTTTTTATTGAGTATTTATCTTAAGCTGCCAGGGACTTTTCTAAGCATTAGCGGGTAAAGGAGTAAATACAATTTATAAAGATCTCTGCTTCATAGAATTTACACTCTAGGATATGAGGTGGGAAGCAGAAACAAGAAAAAATTAGAAGGAACATATGCAGTATATTAGATGGTGATCAGAGATACACAGAGAAATAATTTGGAAAAAGGGATAGGGAGTTCCTGGGTGTGTCTCGTGGTGTGGGGGGGGGGCGGTTTGTCTTAGTCCTTTTAAGCTGCTGTACCACAAACTGGGTGCCTTAGAAACCATAGAAATTTATTTCTTACTGTTCTGGAAGCCAGAAGTCTGAGATCAGGGTGTCAGGATGGCTGCAGATTTCAAATTCTATCCCCACGTGCATAAGGAGCGAGTGAGCTCTGGGGTTCTCCTTTATAAGGCACTAGTCCCATTTATGACCCTCATAACCCCCATTATACCCTTGTGACCTAAGCAGCTCCCATGGGCCCCACTTCCTAATGCCATCACCTTGGTGGTTAGGATTTCAACATATGAATTTTGCGGGACACCAACTTTCAAACCCTAGCAGGAGGAGGGTGTTAAAATTTATCTTTGAAGGTACCATTTGAGCAAAGATCAGCAGGAGATGCAGGAAAGAACTAAATGTCTGTCTCAAGAAGAGGCTCCCGGGCAGAGGAGACGGCGGGTGCCAGGCCCTGTGGTGGGAGTGTGATAACAAGATACTTAGACTGAATTCAGATAACTAGCATCTGTGGAATTAGCCTTTCTGCGGCCTTGCCGTTCTAGACAGTGCCCAGTAGACATGGCCTAAACAATCCAGCAGACTGACTTCCCCCTTCAGTTCGACGTTTGTTGAGAACCTACTATGTGTCAGGCACCGACCTGGATACTCATGGGATGCAATAGTAGAACTGAGATCTTGCCCGAATGTTGCTCAGAGCCTTGTGAAAATGCCATGCACCTGAACACTTTATCAGACAGAATGCGAGGAACGTCCCAAGAGGAAATGAAGCTCTTCAAGCTGAGAGGAGAGGGGGCACGGCCACCAAAGATAACAGACAAAGTTGCCTCCATGAGGCAGAAGCGTTGAGTGGAGTTATAACAATGGTGACGGTACCGATCCCTGGTGAAATGAATGAAAATGAGCCGATTTCCAAAAGGGCAGGGTCTCGTTCCCTTCCGTGGTCACACCATTATTATTGTTATTAAGTTTGTGGCTACATCATATGCTTTACTGCAGTGAAGGGTTTGGAGTGTACGATTTAAAAAAAATTATTTTCCAGTTACAGTTGGCATACAATGTTACATTAGGTTCAGGCGTACAATCTCTTTGTTTTTAAATTCTAATCATCGTGAATGCAATGTAACAGAAGGCATGGATGCCACCTATGCGGCCAGCCTGGTATGAGGAGAAGTACTCAGTCCACCTTTTCCAGGAAGCCCTTCTCACGAGGCTGAAGTTCGCATCCTGCAGTTCCACCCACGGCCCTTTGCTCTCTCTCTAGATCCGGTGCTGCAGTAGGCTGAGCTGGTCACCTGCTGAGAACAGGTGCAGCGTGTCTGATGTATTTGCTCGAGTTTCTGACCAGTGTTTTGCTGCGTGAAACCTACCTTCCCATGCCAGCGAAAGCACTTTTATTAGGAGGGGATCACGAACGCGTGGCGTAACCATTTGGCTGTGTGAAATTAGAGTTAGACAGCGGACATGAGTGGATGGGGGACTTGCTTGGGAAAGCTTTGCCTACGTCTTAGGCTAACTTGTTTTCTGAGCTTTGTGGATGGCCAGAATTTGGGGAACTGAATTATTTTAGTTGCCTGAACCCCATTCTGCATCTCTCTTGAGGGAGGGTCAGCCCACAAGGACCCCTCCCAAGCCCTGTGCTCTCTCAGCAGATCACTTACCTGTTGGAGGAGGAGGATGGTTCCTTAGGCATCATGGACAGAGGCAGCATTGAAAAATTGATGTTCCGTGAAAGTTAATATTCTTTATCTCTTCCATTGGGAAAAAAAACTTAGGCAAAACCAGCAGTTCTTGTTTCTAGTGATGGGTAGTGAGTGAGGATTTCCTTATACCTGGAAAAGCCAATGAATTGGGTCATCATGTCCAGCTTTACTTAGATTAAATGCAATTCTTCTGTAATTGCTTCTAAGCCTGAAACAAAGTGATCAGACAAACAGTTTGACTAGAGGCTCTGTCCAAGTTTATTAGGATTTTTCTCTTTCTTTTTCTCCCCTTTGTTACAGAACAGACCTGGGTGGGGGTGAACAATATACTATTACCAAAAGGACCCCCCTCTTTGTCCTCTGGGGGTCCCCCACCCCGTACTAGGTTTGCTTTGCCGCCGCCAGAGGAAAGATGTCTCTCAAGGTCAGAGATTGGTGAAAAGGAATTATTTATTTACAAGTTATACGGACTTAGAGTAGTGACTTAATGTCTTCATTAAAATACTAAAGTCCTTTAGGATACCCACAGACACACACAGTCCTTCCTTCTCCCCTCTGCCCAGTCCAGGGTATCTCAGGGAAAGAAGTAGAAGTCTGTGATTCAGGCTCCCGGCACCATCAGCTCTGTCGCTGCCACGATCTCCAGTTAATCCAAAACCATGTGGCACCTTCTCACGGCCCACCAGCAAGAGTCCTTTCACCCCTTTTCTTCCCGGCAAAGTCTCTCCTGCTTCCTAAGATGTGTGGCAAAAGGAGCAACCAAAAGCCTTGTAGTCCCCCTCTCCTGCCACGGCCGCATCTGGGTTTAAATACCCAAGCCAGTCTTCCTCTGCAGCCCCATTTCCAACTCCTCCTACCATCAGTTACACCTGCCAGCACTCACATATGCTTCCAGCTTTTCTGGGCAGCCATGGTAACTCTGGGCAGGTGTGGCCCCATGGCATGGAGCCAAGCATCTCCAAGCTCTCACGCAGGTGCTGTCACCAGGGGGAGTTGCCTCCCAGTTACATCTTGGGTGGAAGTCACTTCTATCCCCATGGCTCAAAGCAAGGCCATAGCTATTTAACATATCTATGAAACCAGTTAAAGGCTATAGAGATGTTAAATGACCATGCCAGAGGTTAGCTGCAAAGCTGCTGCTATACAAAACAGCTCTGAATGGCCCTGCTCCAGGTGTCCCATCCCCCAGCTCAGACTGGTGAGGGTGAGGACATCCTATATATATTTTTCTAATATTTCCTGAACACCCTGAGCTCTGGACCCCATTACAAATCCCTATTTGGGGCACCCCTCTTAGCTGTTACAGTTTCTCCTCTCTCTTTCTCTCTCCCACTGTAAACCTGTTTCCTTTCCCTTCTTCCTTCCCTGTCCTTTCTTTGCTAATTCTCCTTCCTCTTCCTCTCTCTTTGAACCCCAGGCCAGTGATATAGGGCAAATATAGACGTTCATATCCTGCTATCCATCATGGACCTCAGATGGACTGTAGACCCCTAAAACTGTACCCTAACTTTTGGGCTATCAACATTTGTCAGTTCTTCTGCTGAGAGCATGTAACTTTTTTTAGATTCTCAAAAGAGTCTGTGACTTCCCCCCAAAAAAGGTTGGGAAACACTGGTCTAAGATTACATAGGAGTCATCTGTCTTCAGGGCTAAATTTGTAGGCTTTTCTGAAACACCCGAGCTGAAGAACTTCCTGTGGTTCAGCAACCAACCACAGGAACCCGTCCTAGGAGTGCCGGGCTCAGCCTTCCAAACTCCCAGACAGACAGCCTGCCTCCAGCCCAGGCATTTCTCGCGAGATGAAAGCTGTGAGCCAGATGCTAAGCAGGGTTTTCTGTTTGGAGAAAAAAGTTGTTACAAAGAGATAAGCAGAAACATCCAAATAAAATGTCAAATGTCTGGGGCTATTTTTAGTGCCTTGATTGAGGAATAAAAGCTTTTATTTGAATGACCAAGTCTCGCTTCTCACCACATGGAAGGTATCTTCGTGAGTTACTCTCTTGCTCCTGTTCCTTTGTAATTAAATCGGGAGGCCAGGTATTCATTTGCTTTGTTCCTTAATTGCAGTCTTTTTCCTAAGGGTAGGGGGGGGAACTTAGTAGTTCTGGACTAAGGCTGTTTGGAGAGAACTAGACCTGGGCCCTGTCCTCTCAGATGATACAAGAACAAACTTAGAAAACAGGTAAAATATCAACAGACCCCACAGGAAATATACTAATAAGAAAAGTGGTCCGGGAGAGTGTTTTTACCATGCACAGGTTAAGGTAGCTGCAGCTGGGCAGATGCTGCTGAACTGACCTCGCCCGGGAGCCTTGGGGACCGCCTGCCGGAAACAGTGACTCAGTGCTGGTGGGGCAACAGGGCCTCAGGAAAGTGGGATGGAGGTTTCTGGAGACTAGAAGAGAAAAGACGGCCTCGTGGCTGATGCTGCCGGGGCAGGGAAGGTGGGCAGGGCTCTAGTAATGCCCGGGGGAGACGGGAAGGTGTGTATCATGGGGGAGGGGGGGCAGAGAAAACAATGGATTCTGAAACTCCGAGCAGAATTAGCACACAACCGAGTGTGCTGAGTGAAGGGTAGTGATGACTCATGACGATGTCATTCCAGTTTGCAGTGTGGGAGACGCTGGGTGTTGAAATGTTCCAGGGAAGTGGGACCCGTGGGACCCGTGGGAGGGTCGCAGAGGGGCGGCGAACAGCTAGCCGCCTCTTCATCAGGCTAGCCTGAGCTACTGACCCGAGCATCCGTCTGAGCCATTCTGGTTAGAGGGGGTGGATTCCGGGGTAGAAAGAAAGCTGTGCTGGCCGTCTGTCTGTCTACCTTCAGAGAGTCCCTGGGTCCTTGGACGTGGGCCGGCTGCAGAAAGAGCCTGGTGGCACTGGGTTCCAAGCAGAGGGACACTTGTCCTCCCCGAGTCTGAATGCTGGGCTTGTGATGTGTGCTCTTCTGGCTCTCCGTCACCTCTGTCAGCATTACTTTTTATTTTCTTTTTCTAAAAAGGATAATGGTGATTGTTTTTAAAGTGAAATGACTTCTTTGTCTGCCTAGCCATGGCAGCGCTAGAATAGTCTACAAAAGCCATGGTCACATCTCTCTAGCAATGGACATTTCTTTGGAAATTCATGAGTGAGAATCATAACTTCAGTGAAGAAAAAAATTCTTTAATGCTCAATAAATCTTTTCAGACCAATCACTTGTCCCACAGATGTTTAATTGAGACTCTCACCACGGTGTCCTGCAGGAGTGCCTGAGGCACTTAAAGCAGAATAGAGCGATGAATCTCTGGAGTCAAATTGCCCAGACTTGGATCTGGACTCTGCCTCTTACCAGGGGTGTGATTGTGGGCAGGTTGCCCGACTCTTGTGCCTCCCTTTTCTGGTCTTTAAAATGGGAATAATAATACCATACTTACCTCCTACTGAGGTTGTAGGGATTAAGTAAATTAATATGTATTGAGTATTTAGAACAGTGCCTGGCCATTAGTAAGCACTAAATAAATATTAGACATTGTCATTATTGCCTTTATGCAAATTGCTGCATAATTAAATACATAATTTACCAACTGGCCACAGAATGAATGACTAGATTAAGACAAAGAGGTTCTGTGCACCCAAGCAAGAAAGAACAGAGAGGGGGGCATCTGAGGGAAGCATCCTGATCATGGGCATTCGTCTCATACATGGAACCATCTAGAATGGTGCCTGGCAGAGTGGGCACTCAGAACATTTTAGCTGTTGTTGGTTGACCTAAGCTGGAATTTTTCACCACGGAACATTAGATTAGGACTCTATATAAATTAAGTACAGAAGCATAGAAAGAACTTAATAACGCACTTTTGTAGTGGCTAATTATGGGCTCGAGGTGACAGTAATTGAAGAATAATCACTCTTGGCTGGAGCTTTATTAAATCATTGCTGTCTTCTTGGAAAACAGTTCTCTGGAGTGTCCACGGGCACAGGCTGCGGTTTGTCGGAGCGGGATCCCCACGTCTGCCGTGTACCGGCTGCGTGACTTTGGGCGAGTTATTGAATCTCCTCGTTTCCATGTCTGTGAAGTGGGGGCAATGACGGCGCCTGCCGTACACGGTTCCCGGGAGGATTAAATGAGTTAATCCACGAGAGGCGCACGGAGCAGTATTTAGCACGTAGTCAATACTCACGGCTAAGTGTTTACTATTTTTACTATCATCATCACCCTATCCTGCCACTCACGACGGAAGGCTATTTCAGGGTTCAGTCACGCAGGGAGGGGACCACGGGTGGACAGGCTCTCACGTCTGTTCAGACATAGAGTGGCCCTCAGTGTCGTGTGGTTCTGACACATTCAACCGACGTCGGGCCCTCTCCCTGCTTCCGTGAACCAGCATTACCGTTTTTTCTTGAAGAGATTTTTTACATCAAAAACTGGCCAAGATTTGCTACCTCCTTTGAAAAACTTTAAAGGGCAAGCAGTTCTCAAATTGCTGAGGGATTTAGATGAAGCATACTTAATTTAATTTACAAAAGTTTCCTTTTCACTTTAGACATGGTGTAGAAGTAGCAATGGATAGATATAAGTGGGTCTATCTTATAGCTGGTATTTTTCTCATGTGATTTCTCTTTCTAAGAATACACACATTCATTATATGTATACACATGTATATGTGCATTTGTTATATATATATATAACATGCATTTATGTAGTATAACATAAAGATACCATGCACTCCTAATTTAGAGTTTAATCTTTTCTTTCCTCCTTCTCAGGAATCAGTATCTATTCAGTGCAATTATTTATGCAGAACATATGGAAATGATTGGGGATCTGCATTTTGGAGTTGTCTGTATGCTGGCTTCGATTCACATCTTCTTTAGCTCCTCTCTCTGCTCTGCCGTCTTAATCTTGGCCTCTGGCCCCGTTGCTCACAGCTGCTCCATTTTGTCCTCAAAGTGAAGGTCTTGCTCATCACCACATGACGGGCAGTGGCTTGTTTTTATTTTCTTGCTGATAGCGAAGAGGTGATGCCGAGAAAATGTGCCAGCTGAGCCTGGCCTTTGACAGGAAGCTGTTTCAATAAAATCAGATGACATAGCAGTAGTTCTTCTTACTCCCTGTAGCATGCACTGCTGCCCTTATTGGGTGATGTTTTTCTTCTGCAGTGAAAGTCACAGGGCATGTAAATACAGTTTAAGGGAAAAAATTTTAACTCAGTATCCGAGCCTCAAGCTTTAGAAATTAGAAGGTGTAGAGTGTGTGCTGACTCTTTTGTTTTTAAATTTTATGTGTTTATTTTTAGAGAGAGGGGAAGGGAGGAAGGAAGAGGAGAGACATCAATGTGTGTTTGCCTCCTGCACGCCCCCTACTGGAGACCTGGCCTACGACCCAGGCATGTGTCCTGACTGGGAATTGAACATGCGACCCTTTGGTTCACAGGCCCATGCTCAATCCACTGAGCCATGCCAGCCAGGGCCTGACATTTGCTTTTGTAGTTTAGCCAATAACACAAACATGTAAAGGCAATTCCTGTTCTAAGTCTTGGTGGCCCTGCTGATTTTTTTTTGCCAGTCAAATAAAAATACGAAAATAAGGTCAGGTGGAAAATTATAATACATGTTCTTCTCATTCCCTTTTACTCTATCCTTTGTTAACCTCCTACCTCATAGGTTACATTTGTCATTTGTTTTCTCCAATTTGCTATTTATTTCCACTGAGGGACAGGGTACAAGCCAACACCCAGTAGATCAGAATGAAAGCTCTTTTCTCTCATTTCAACCGCCACTGGAATGTCGTTCTCACTAAGCTTCTTACCGGCTGAGTTTCTTCTCTTAAGCTATTTATTCTATGATGTGATTGGTAGTCTACAAATATGTATTGATATGGTTCACAATTGATGGTTTAGAGGAGTTTGTTGTAAAAGTTCTGACATCATGATTTAATTTCTTGTATATATATTTATTCACCTATATTGTATCAGCCAGCTATGTCACTGCATGGCAGAACAACAAAGCAAAACTTGTTAGCCTTAACAACGATCATTTATTATTATAGCTTGCATGTCTGTGCCTTGGCTGGAGGCCGGCGGATTTAGGTGTGGGGGGTGGGGGCAGCTGAGTGATTTTGCTGGTTTTAGCTAGATGCACTCACAGGTCTAAAGCCACCTGGGAGTTGGCTGACTTTAGCCAGGCACCTGTTTTATGTGTCTGTCATCCTTCTCCTGGGATCAGTAGGAATTTATGGGTCTGTCATTCTTCCTGGGGATCTCCTGACACACCCTTCTCATGTAATGGCAAAGCACAGGTGTGTAACTCCAGCTGTGAAAATGCACTTTAAGACTCTGCTTGTGTTAGGGAGCTACCATCCCCAAAGCAAATCATGTGGTTAGTCCACAATAGGAGGTCACTGTGCAGTACCTGGCAAAGGACAGGGGTAGCTGGTGGAGTGAAGAGCTGGAGCCAGTGATGCAATTTATTACATATACGCTAAGGTGCTCGTAGACTCTTGTTGGTGTGAAGGATGCTGAATGGGCCCCTTGAGCCGCTGGGACTTCTATCTCATGTTCCACTTGCCATCCTAAGGCGTAAAGTGCTGTAGGAAGAGGCAGGCCATGCCCCTGTGTGAGCATCCAGGTACAGTGTGTTCTCAGTACAGGCAATTCAGACTAGACAAAGGACTAGTATCTAAGAGAGATAAAAACTCAATACTCAACAGGAAAAATCCAATTAGAACGTGGGTAAAGGATAAGAGCAGACATTTCACCAATGAAGATCTATATATAGGTGGCAAGTAAGTACATGGACAGGTTTTCTTTTCTTTTTTTTTTTAAGATTTTATTTATTTTTAGAGAGAGGGAAAGAGAAGGAGAAAGAGGAGAGGGAAGAAACATCAATGTGTGGTTGCCTCTTGTGCACCCCCTACTGGAGACCTGGCCCACAACCTAGGCATGTGCCCTGCCTGGGAATCAAACCAGTGACCCTTTGGTTCACAGGCTGGTGCTCAGTCCACTGAGCCACACCAGCCAGGGTGGAAAGATTTTAATATCATTAGCCCTTAGAGAAATACAAACTAACGCCACAATGAGATATCACTACAAAAAAGCATAAATTTTTTTTAAAAAAGTCATGTGTTTTGGATTATTCTCTGGAGATACATTTTTGGCATATTTCCTTTTAGTCTTTTTTTTTTTTTCCATCACTTTCTTCATTACTAGAGTACAAATTAATATCCAGATTTTTCTTAATATTTTATTATAACTCTTTGCCTTGCTATTAAAAAGGATTAATGCATGTAATATTACTGGATATATAAATATTCCATTGTATGGGTGCACCATAATTTGTTAACCTTGCCCTTGCTCTTTCATGTTTTGGCGATTTTCAGTATTTTGCACTGATAAATAATGCTGTCATGAGCATATTTGTGCACAAATCTTTCCCTACATGTTCAATTGTTCCTTAATGGAAGGACTGCTGGCTGTGAATCCAGAGACCTGGGCCCCGCCACTGACTTGCACTGTGCTTGCCTGTCAGTTTCCTCATCTGTGAGATGATGTATTTGAGCTTGATGGCCTTGAACTTCTAATTCAGAAAAGTATGTTTCAAGGTGGAGGGCTAGAGCGCTGTTTTGGAGTGGAGGCGAGAAGGCAGTCCTGGTTGTCAGTCTCGGTTGTCAGTCTTCAAATCGGCTCAGGGGCGGGGAGGCAGCTTCCATGGGCCTCTCCCCTGGAGGGCGCTCAGCTGTCTTTGTGGGAAGTTTTGTTTCATAGTTCAAGGGTTGCGGTTTGTCTGCCCGTCTCCATCTCTGATAGAGTGATGACTTTATATGTAGAGATTTCCTTTTAAAATAGGGGCATAGGAGACTGAACATGAAGAATATAAGCTGTCTTGCCCTGGCTGGTGTAGCTCAGTGGATTGAGCATGGCCTGCAAACCAAAGGGTCACCGGTTCGATGCCCGCTCAGGGCACATTCCTGGGGTGCAGGCCAGGTCCCCAGTGAGGGCCATGTGAAAGGCAACCACACATCAATGTTTCTCTCCCTCTCTCCCTCCCTTCCCTTCTGTCTAAAAATAAATGAAAAATCTTAAAAACAAAGAGAATATAAGCTGTCTTGACCCATTTTATGACCGTGTGCACTGTGAGAACGGCTTAGTTAGAGCGGAAGGACCAATTTCGTTACCTGTCTTCATTGTGTTGTAACTTTGCGTTTACTTTGCGTGTTTATTTTTGCCTTTCCTTTTGTTTGCCTTGTGACTTAAGTTGCATCACAGTTACAACTTCACGGCCAGGGGACCTGGCCTTGTCTCCATTTCCTGGCAATCACGTGTGGCCTTTTTCTCAGGGGTGTCTTCCGACTGTTAATTTCCGTACACACGGAGGCAGTGTATTTCATGGCTCTCTGTCTCCCAGCTTCTACCAGGGATAATCACTGCCCTGAGGACAGTGGAGACATCCGTTTGTCATTGCTGAGTGGAGACAGCGTGGTCTCTGCTCCCTCTCTGTCTCTTTAGCCTTTCTCTACACCTGTCTGCAATGTTTCTTTCTTGCAGGTGACAGTCTTCTTGTCCCTAAGCTCCTTTTGGGAACGGTGTTCAACTTCCTCCTCCAGCTGCTTCTCTGAGCCAAGCTGGGCGCCCATCCGGCCAGCAGAGTTCTCTGTCAAGTACAGTGTGGTCTCCCGCCTCTCGCTGCCACCAAAAGGCCCTTTGTCTCCCTCCCTCCCCCTGGGCCAGGATGTGGCTCTTTCCACCCCCAGAGAGATGGAAATTCCCCCATCACGCCCCCACACTCGACAGCGTTATAGAACTTGCCCTAAAAGCAAAACACCTTCTTGCCCATCTTCATTTTACTTCAGGAAATACACTGAGCCTGGGATAAGGAAGTCAATTGTAAACTGGATTTAGGGGGCAGATCATTTTCCTTTGTGCATGTGAATCTGACTCTTTCCTGGGTTGCAAGGAGGTTGCTTATGAAATACCATTTCATAATCGCGAACTCTAGTTTTTAGCCTCTGTGCTCGCTCTTCCCCACCCCTGGCAGCAGGGGGCGCCTCTCATGAGACAACCTGGGTCCCATTCTCCAGTGTAAACCCTTTCATAACACGGAGGACTGTGCTCCCCGGAACAGTGAGGAGTCACCGAGCCTGGGGGGTGTGAGTGTGGAAATGCTTTCTCCTCATTTGAGTAAAACTGGGATTAGGTCAGAAAAGCTGATTTTGGAGAATCTCTGGCTTGTGGTTTTCTTGTTCTGCTCCCCATGTGCAATCTTGTCTCCTCCTTCTCTGCCCTCCTCCCGCGTCTTTTAGGGCTGTGGCAGGGCCCAGGTCTGAAACACACGGAACTGCCGGGGGTCCCAGCCAAGTGTGTGCTGAGTGACAGCCGTGCTTTTGTCTGTGCTGTTGTGTGGCTTTGTCGCTAACCCCAGGCCTGGTAAAGATCACGAAAGCCAGCGGCAAACCAGGACGCAGACCCGCCCAGGTCCAGCCCTTCTCTCTGGAGGAGTCTGCAGTCCATTTCAGCAAGGTGCAGATGGTGGTTACACACTCCGGCTTCCCAGAGGGCTAGGGAAAGTTCTGGGAGTCTAGGGCTGGTTTAAAGCCTACGTGGGGTTACAGGGGAACAAAAGAAGACAAAAGACAGAGAGTGAGAAGGAAGGAAAAAAACAAAACAAATACTGTACCTTGGGAGAAGGGGAGAGATAGCTGCTCACCACTGTCTGCGGTTCTCTCTCCCGAGACCCTGGCTGCCAGCCATCGGCTTCTTTCTTCCTTATTTTTAAGTGTCCTTATTTATTTATTTAGAACAGATAATACATGCGCTTGGTTTGAAAACCAAAAACATATAAAACATGACACGGTGAAAGTCTCCCACATTCCTGTGGGCAGGACACAGGGAGCCGAGTTTCTCTCTTTGATGGGTCCGTGTGGAGTTTCTTTAGGTGTACTTACCCCCAAGCGGATACAAGTGTGATTCTTCCTCGGCCATTCATTCCTTGATCCGTTTATCTGCTCTCTCACTCCCTCATTTTATTTCCTTTTATTCTACTCTCAGTAAACCTTTGTTGGAGCTTTTACTTTTGAGGAGAGAGATCAGTGGTCCTTTGTCTTACTTACACCCGC
>PVJI01007427.1:0-78407 GCA_004026765.1 Micronycteris hirsuta
TTTTGTCTGGGAAACTCCTTATTTGGCCTTCTATCTTGATTGAGAGCCTGTCTGGGTAAAGCAGCCTTGGTTGCAGGCCTCTGGTTCTCATTACTTGGAATATTTCTTGCCATCCTCTTCTGGCTTGGAGCATTTCCATTGAGAAGTCAGCTGCTAACCTTATCAGGGCTCCCTTGCATGTTACTTCTTGTTTCTGCCTCGCTGTTTTTAAGATTTCTCTTTGTTTTGGAATTTTGCCATTTTAATGATGATGTGTCTTGAAGTGGGCCTGTTGGGGTTCCTCTTGATTGGGACTCTCTGTGTTTCCTGGATTTGTGTGACTTTTTCTCTCATCAGATTAGGCAAGTTTTCCATCATTACTTTTCAACCAGGTTTTCTACCCCTTGCTCTTCTTCTTCTCCTTCTGGTATCCCTATTATATGGATCTTATTATGTTTCGTGTTGTCCTGCATTTCCCTTAATCCCTCTTCATTCTTCCTGAGTCTCTTTTCCTGTTCTTGCTCTTTCTGGGTGTTTTTTTCTGTCTTGTCCTCCAGCTCGCTGATTCGATCCTCTGCTTCATCGAGCCTGCTTTTGATTCTTTCTACTGTGTTCTTCAGTTCAGAAATTTTAGTTCATTTCATCTTGGCCCTTGTTGATAGTTTCTATTTCCTTTCTCATGTTGATATAGTTTGCAGTGAGTTCACTGTAGTTTCTCTGTAGTTTCTGGTAATTCTCTGTCAGCTCATTGAGCTTCCTGATAACCAATGCTTTGAATTCAATATCTGAGAGTTGACTTGCCTCTGTTTCATTTATCATTTTTCTGGGGCTTCCTCCTTTCCTTTCATTTGAGGATTGTTTCTTTGTCTCCCCATTGTTTGCGAGACTCTTCTTGTTAGCCTCTGTTTCTTAAATTGATCTGTTCTGACTCCCTGGTGTTATGGTATGAACTTCTATGATAGAATACCTGTGAGATTCAGTGGTGCAGTCTCCTTAATCTCCTGAGCTCGCTGGTCTTGGGCTGTCGTTTATGTTGTCTCTCTGTATGTCTTTGTGTTTTGATTGTTGTTGGGTCTTTCTGTGGTGGGTCCTTTTCTCTAGCTGGTTAACTGAGGGTCACTCCATCCACCCACCTTGTGTTCTGTTGTGCAGGTGTGGACAGGTTGTGTTGAAGCTGATTCTTCTGTGTGAACAAGGTTTTGAGGTTTCTCTCTCACTTTTGTTCAGTTGTTTGTTGTGGGTAATTTCTCCACCAATTGGTTGTATTTCCAGGTCGGTCCTGGATTGAGGTTAGTGTGGGTTCCACTTCCTCCTTCACCTTCTTCCATTGTTTTCTGTTGGTGGTTCCTTTGTTGGTGGATTTCCTCTTCCAGCAAGTGTACTGGTGTTCACCGCTCCCACCTTGCAAGTTCTCTGGAATAGCAAAGTGAAATTTGTCTCATTGTCTCTGTTTTTTGGGAAGATCCTTTTTTGGGTATAACTCTGGTCTTTTCACAGCTCCAGGTTTTAATGTCTCACCTGTGGGAATAGAAGAAAAGGAAAAAAAGGGGTAGGGGGAAGGAAGGGAGAAGGAATAAAAAAAGGAAAGGAAGAAAGAAAGGAAGGAGGAATAAAAAAGAAAGAAGGAAAAAAGGAGGAAAGAATTTTTTAAAAATTTAAATTAAAAAAATTATAGTAAAAAATAAAAGAGGGAAGGAACAAGTACTAATACAAGAAAAGGAAGAAGAAAGAATAAAAAAAGAAAGATGGACAAAAAGGAAGAAGGAATTTAAAAAATAAAAGAAAAAAGAAAAATCTTCTGCTGGCTTTAAACCAGTTAGGCCTGTTCTTCTGGTCTTCCTGGCTGCATCAGGCTGGGAAGGTATTGGTTTCCCTCCTCTCCCTTCCTGAGACACACTCTTTGCTGTTGTCCAGCCTCCAGCCCAGTTCCTAGGTGCCCTTCTGTGCCCAGCCTAGGCCTTTAGTCTACCAGTTGTGTTGTCCTTGAGGTGCACCAATTTGGGTCAACTCACACACCACCTTCTTGCTCTTTGCTGGCCCAGATGCTAGGGACTCTCAGTGCCCCTTCCGAGTAGTTCAGCCCCGCACTGAGTCAAGTCTTTCTGCGGACTGCAGCTCCCCTGTGCAGGGCACTTCTGCCTATCTCCTACAGAGCCAGTTAGCCCCGCAGGGCTCTGGGCACAGGGCTGGGTGGGAGGCGCTTTGTCCCTGGCGACCTGAGCATTAGCTCCGCAGACCTGTGTGCATCACCCCAGGTGCTTGTGGAGCGAGTGTGGGAGTGCTGCTGTCAGGCCACAGATCACCAGGTGTGTACAGTCCCCGATTCCCCTGGATTGGTTTTAGGCAAGCCGCAGCCAGCTCAGGAGCCACTGGTTGTGCACCTTTCTGGTTCTTCTGGAGTGTGTGCAGGTGGGCCTCCCTGGGCCGCTGATCACTGGGTGCTCACTGACCCTGGGACTGCAGGTGTGCAGGGGCATAGGAAGATAATGGCTGCTGAGGAGTATTCCCCAACCAGCGTGGAGTGCCTCTTTTTTTCTATTTTTCTTTTTGAAAAATTCTTCCTGTTTAAGCCTACAGGTCCAAACAAGCACTTGGCCTCTCACACAGCCCAACCTGGCTCTCTCCCAAGAATCTTGCAGCAGACCCAGCGGGCACTGGGCCTGGGGCTGCCGCCTGTCCTGGTCCCTGTGCTTGTCCTGGGGACCTTATTGTCCCAAAGCACTCTCCTTACTGTCCGATCATTCAATGTCCTGTAAAATTTTGGTCTCCAATCTTCATATATGCTGGAATAGTGCTGGCTGTTCACTCTGTTCCTCAGAAGATCGCCTCGGTGTTTCACCAGTGGGTAGAGGGATGTGGACTCCGCTCCCACCTATCTCGCTGCCATCTTAGAGAGATGCAAATTAAAACCACAATGAGATACCACCTCACACCAGTCAGAATGGCCATCATAAACAAAGCAACAGATTAGTGTTGGAGGGGATGTGGAGAAAAGGGAACCCTACTGCACTGTTGGTGTGAATGCAGACTGGTGCAGCCACTGTGGAAAACAGTATGGAACTACCTCAGAAAACTAAAAATGGAACTGCCTTTCGACCCAACAATTCCACTGTGGGATTATACCCTAAGAGCCCTGAAACACCAATTCAAAAGAACCTATGCACTCCAATGTTCATAGCAGCACCATTTACAATAGCCAAGTGCTGGAAGCAACCCAAGTGCCCATCAGCAAATTAGTGGATCAAGAAACTATGGCACATTTACACAATGGAATTCTATGCAGCAGAGAGAAAGAAGGAGTTTATGCCCTTTGCAACAGCATGGATGGAACTGGAGAGCATTATGCTAAGTGAAATAAGCCAGGCAGCGAGGGACAAATGCCATATGATCTCACCTTTAACCGGATCATAATCAACAAAAGAACAGAGCAAGCAAAATATAACCGGAGACATTGAAATTAAGAACAATCTAACAATAGCCAGAGGGGAGGAGGGAGGAGACAGTGTGGAGAAGGGTTTTCAGGAACTATAAAGGACACATGAACAAAACGAAGGAGGAGAGTGGAAGCAAGGGAGGGAGGTGGGTTTGGATGGGATGGGGGGGAGGGGAGGGGAGAAAATGCATACAACTGTAATTGAACAACAGTAAAGTAATAAAAAAAAGGTTCCATAAATGCCAGATCTTATTATTATTTTATGACAGTCCTTCAAATATTACAACCAAACAGGTGCATCAGCTTGGTCATTTCTGGTTTCAGTGGCTTTGTTTTCTAGGAGGGAATCCAGCATAGGATCATAAGGGACTCATATAACTTGGCCTAAGGTTGTTGATGCTGCTTCATGCAGCCAGTTGGACCCATATTCACCAAGGAATCATATGATGCCCAAACTTGTTTTAGACAATCTCTGTGTGTTGAGGAAGAGAGTATGACAATTCACCAGAAAGGAAGACACGGTTCTACAGAAACACCTTTTCTAAATTCTTCTTCAGCCCTCAAAAGGTAATGCAGGCATTCTTTGTCCAGAAGCCATTCTTGAGCTTTGAGTCATCATTTAGCTTCAATGTCACCTGTCTCTTGTTACATCTGCTTTAGCCTCATTCCCACTGTGTGATGCTTAGTTGTCGACATGTCTGTCTTAAATAGTGACCTGAGAGCTCTTTGAGACTAGCCCAGGACCTGGCACAAAGCAGGGGGTGCAAACTTGGTGGTCTTCCTCCCTGGGGGGCTTTCAGTCTCTTTGAGGAAGTCTCTATTGACCCACAAAATGACCACAGTGAGCTTTAAGTGGTGTGGTGCTTACGATTCAGCTTGGGCTCAAGGGCCCATCAATCCTGTCACCAAGCTCTGTGGATGAGAGAGGAGGCCTGGGTTGTCAGAGGAATCAGGCAGCTGCAAGATGAATGGATTTATGGAGGGGGAGGAGTAGGAGGTTGGCCAGGAAGCAGGACAGCCAGAGAGAAGGAGGGAAGGGAACTACAAAATCATCAGAGCTTCAGCCTTGTGCATCTGGTGGGGTTACCCCAGGCTCCATCCCAGCCTCAGGGTCATAGAGACAGCTGAGCCTGCAGCCCCTACCCCTCACCCCCCCACCCCCAACCTGCCAATATAGATAGGACCTAAGTCCTAGTAAAAATATTTACATGGGAATTTGTTTACTGTATTTGAGCACTGGCTCTTCCTTCCACTATCTAGGTAGCCCCGGCAGTTGTTTACACCTTTGATTGCCATTTTCCTTATGATTTATGTCCTGAATCACTTGGTAGCATTCTGAGGAGGATCAAAGCTGGTGGTGTCTGAAAGTGGTGTCTGTGAATAGTAGCACACTAGACAAATACAACGCATTCTGAGTGCAGTTACTTGGGTATATTATCTCTTTATCCTCCTACAAGCATGGAAAGAGAGAGTGAGGGACGTAGAGAGAAGAAATACCAGGAACAAGTTTCTTACCATAACCAATCATGGCACTATACTACCTGAGCCTTTTCCTAATCCTTCATGTGTTATCTTTTCCTTTATTTAAATCTCTAATACTTGCAGGTTACCCAAAATGCCAAAAGTCCATGCCACCATAAAAGCCAAGAGAAAGAAACAGAAAAACTGGCCATTTCATCTTTCTTGTTAACAACAATCTCATGATCCACCGTATGTGTTTTTAGAAAAGGGATCACAGAGGCCAATTCACGCATCAGTGATCCTGATGTTTCCAACAAATGAGTCATTTGAAATGGGATCTCAGTTTATTTGAGTGGAACCGTGTCCGTGCTGCTCACAGTGGAGTGTATCCACACGACGCATTTAGATGTGAAAAAGTTTTCATCACAGCAAAGGTAGAAAGCCTGTATTTGCAGCCTGGTGCTTCCTCAGTTTCAAGTTTTCTTGTTTGGAATTGACTTTCCTTTCCTTAAAAAGAGAAGGAAACTACATACAACCAAATTTAACAAGGAATGAATGGCGCCCAGTCCAGTTTCCCTGGTGGTGAAGCAATGCCATACTCACAAGCCACAAAACCCCAGCCACAGTGAAAACAGGAGGCTGACTTTTCGCCTATTGTGCCTTTTATTCCTTTCTTCCCACCCTCCTTTCTTTCCCACACACCAGGGCGGTTAAAGACACAGTGTCATTTGTACAGATCAGGCTCTCTTCTTGTAAATTTTCTTTTGTAGCTGACACCTATTAATAATTTAAAATGCCTGCTCTTTTGAACAATGATCAAAATTAAGCTATTACCCACAGGGGGATATTTACATACACTTAGTTGGCAGCTGTTTAACAGCCTTTCCACTCAAGATTTCTCATGACCCTCACATATCATTTGTAATCAGAAGAATATTTGGTTATTGTATGACTTTTTTCTTTCATATATTTGATAAATAGCCACTGGGAATCACTTAGGAAGTAAATAAGGTAATTTCTTGTGATTTCTGCAGGCTGCTGAAGTTACAGGAGGAGGGCAATTACTTTCAGATCCCTCTACATGCAATTTACTAATAAGCCACAGAATGCAGAAACATGTAATTAGTAATTACTATAGTATGTAGTGATGCAGTGCTTATCCAGTCAGGCGAGGGGCCTATAATCGAGTGGCAGAAAATGAATTTGGCTTGGTGTACCCAAGGAAGTCCTGGTATATTTGAAGGGAGTTGTGATGATAAACCTGACTGCTGTGTAGAGACTGTGGCGAGTACACCAAACCTTGTGATAGCCAGTGTCTCACCTGACCCCACTATAGGCTCACAGGAAATTTCCTCTTTGCCCCCAAATTAAATGAGAGGCCAGACTCAAAAACTGTTGAAATTCTGCCGGAGATCACAAGCTAATGTCTGGTGGACCCAGGCCCATATCCTGAGCTGCAGGCTCCATCACTGTCTGCCCCGTGAGGGCATTGCCTGGAAATGCTGCCAGAGAAGCAGCACCACACCCTAAGGCTCAGGATCCGAAGGTGAGTCTTCATGGCAGAGTGTGTGGGGCCATGAAGAGAAGAAAGGAGGAAAGTGGACATAAAGTAAGTGCTTAGTTTTGAGGAGTGGACAATGGACACTTGATGTACATTATATATTTTTTAATAATAATTAAGTACTATTTCACCCATTTTACAGAAGAGAAAATTGAGGGTCAGTTGAGGTTATGCCATTCGGTCAGGATCGGGATCAGCCAGTTAAGTGGCAGAGCTGGAATGTGACCCTTGTAAGTCTGACCTCCATCACAATGACTTCTCCTTTGTACCACAAAGTTGTTCTGACGGATAGGACCCCTTATTTCAGGAAACCAAGTGTACCTGCATCAAATATCCTAAAAAGGGGTTTTGGGGATGCAAATTTGGGGAGCTCACAGAGAGTAGGATCTTAAAGCTGACTACTTTCACCCAGTAATCTCAATTTAGAAATTTATCCTAAAAAAGAGACAATCTAAAAATTGCAAATGAGTTTATGCACGGAGATGTTAAACAAAGATGTTATTTATAACAGCAGAACCCGAGAGAAAAATACAAATGTCCAGTAACATGATAACAAAAAATTAGGTTATGGTTGTAGTATATGATTGAATATTAGGCAACCATAAAAATGAGATTAATCAAGAGTTCTTAATAACACAGGGAAAGCCTTAAAACCTAATGAAAAGTGAGGTAAAATACAAAATTATGAATGCAGTAGGAACTCATTTAAGTGAAGTATTCTGGAAAAGAGTGATACAGACCAAACTTGTGTCTAGCAGGTTCAGAAGTGACATTATTTTTTAAAATTAAGTAACAGCTAATTGAGATATAATTCATGTACCATAAAATACACCCTTTAAATGTGTAGTATTTATGGGCCTTAGTGAATTTCCAGAGTTGTACAACTATCGACTATCATTGAATTTCAGAAAAATCTCACAATCCCGTACTCATTAACTGTCATTCTCATCTCCCCCACTCCATCAGGACCTGGATAACACTAATATATTTTTTGTCTCTATAAGTTGAGCTATTCTAAACATTTTATATAAATGAAATCATATAATATGTGGCCTTTTGTGTATGGCTTCTTTCATTTAGCATAACTTTTTCAAGGTTGATTCCTGTTATAGCATGTCTTGGTACTTCACTCCTCTTTAAGGCTGAATAATATTCCCTTATATGGATCTATCACATTTTGTTTATTAATTCATAAATTGATAGCTATTTGAATTTTTTCTGTTTTGGCTATTATGAATATTACTGGTATGAACATTGATATACAATATGTTTTTAGTTCTCTTGGGATTATACCACGGAGCTGGTAACTCCGTGTTCAACTTTTTTCTGTTTTCTGAGCTGGCTCTACCATTCTATATTCCCAATAGCAACGACTGGCAGCTCCAACTTGTTGACACTGTTGTGAACACTTGTTACTATTTGTCTTTTTTATTTTAACCAGACTAGTGAGTGCGAAATACTATCTTATAGTGGTTTTGATTTATATTTCCTAATGACTCACCATGCTGATTTAAAAAAATGTGTTTATATCTTTGGAGCAATGTCTATTGAAATTCTCACCATTTTTAATTGAATCTGCCCTTTTATAATTGACTTATTAGAGTTCCTTATACATCCTGGATTCTATGCCCTATCACACATGATTTGCAAGGATTTTCTCCCATTCTATAGGTTGTTTTCTCGCTTTCTTGATGATATTGTTGATAACAAAAAAGTTTTGAATTTTGAGAAAGTCCAAATTACTTATTTTTATTTTGTTGCTTGTGCCTATTCAAAGTCATGAAGACTTACCTGTATGGTTTTTTTCTGAGAGTTTTACAGTTAAAACTGGCACCTACAGTGCATTTGTGTATGCTTGAGGTGAGAGTCCAGCATCACTCTTTTGCATGCTGATATCAGTTTTCCTAGAACCATTTGTTGAAACAACTATTTTTTGCCATTAAATCATCTTGGCACCTTTATCCACAGTCAGCGGATGGTAAACGTAAGGACTTTATTTATGCAGTCCCAGTTCTGTTTCACTGACCAGCATGTCTACCCTTGTGCCAGAACCACACTGCTGTGATCACTGCAGCTTTGTAGTAAGTTTTGAAACTGAGAAGTGAGAGTTCTCCAACTTTGTTCTTCTTTTTAAATGTTGTTTTGGCTATTTTGAGTCCCTTGCAATTCCATATGAATTTTAGAATTAGCCTGTGAGTTTCTTCAGTAAAGGCGGTTGGGATTTTGATAGGGCTGGTGTCGAAGTCCTAGATCTGTTGAGGGTTGCTACCCTGTTGATAAAGTGATGGCTCAGCCCACTTCAAATCCTGTGGCTTTTTCTGAGCTGTAAGTGAACGCAGTCTTTGCCTGGCAAGAGAAGTACAGCTCCATGGAACATTAAGGCAGGCTTGGAAATTACATCTATATGGAGATGACCTATTAGGGCGAGGCAGCTGCTCCCCTGAGGCCAGTTCTCCGTCGCTCCATACACCACGCGGCTTCTATTACTTAAGCGGGCAAGGCTTTCATTGCCTCTGGGCAGCCCCTCCACCGTTTCCTGTGGAATATTATTTCACAGTCTAATAGATCTTTCTACAGGGAATTTTCCCTGTTACTTAGCCTACATTTCCTTTTGTGCTTTCGCCCATTGCTTCCTCAGGACCACACTGTTCCAGACTGATTCGCCTACTTGGGATTCCCATGTTTCACAGCCTCGGAGGCCACATTCTGTCCCGGTTGTTGGGTAAACTTGGGTTCTACAGACAAGGGCTCTCGAAGGGGGGGCCTTAGTGAGGGCTGACACCAAGCCTCCTTGGCTCATGAAGCCAAGAACAAATGTGACCAATCCAAGAACACCAAGGAACTGAGGTCATCATTGCCAAGAACTTGGAAAGCCCTTTCTGAAGTTTGGGAAAGGATGTCTTGCTACTCTCGGGCCCTATTTTATTGCACAGACCTGGGGCTCTAATTCTCCCAGGCACATAACCAGGCAAGAAGATCAGGGTGCCAGAGGTCGGCCAAGTGCCTGCTTGGTAAAGTTACAGGAGAACTGACCTCCAGAGCCAAGAGGGGCTTCCTTGTCACTCTGGAGGAAGACTGGGGGGACTGTATAGAAGCTCAGAAGAGAGAGAGGGGCTGGAACAGACAAGGACCTGGAATGAGCATGTCTGGAGTGTTTGTTTGCACACAGAATCGGTGTCACAGCTTTGTCCCCATCAGCCATTGAATAAGCCCAGCCTTGAATAAGGCTGGGGGTTCGAAGGGGAACACTGCAACGCAGAGAGGGGACATCACTAGCTTGAGCCCTGTAGCCAGCAAGGGAGCATATTGGGTGTTCTCCAAAACCTACATTCTTTCTGCTGTAGAGCTGGACCTCAGTTTCCTCATCAAAGGAATGAAACTAATGCAATATCACAGAGCTGCTGAGAGAACTGAGGAGGAAAATCTAGGTGAAAAAAATCAGTCTCAATACATGTTATATTGTTTCCTGCCTCTCTTCCCCCTGGATGGCTGATCAGGGCCATTTCTCCAAGTAATTTAGCAAGGCGAGTGTCTGCACTCCCTCTCCTCCCAGCCTCCTGCCCTGCACTGATAAGTTTTATTAGCAAAGAGGGAAGGGATTTTCTATGACCAAATTTCTTTTCGGCTTTCCAGGAGAAATTGATGGAGCTTCTTGTCTCCTTGTCCACACCTCATCCTGATGAGATTGGCTGGCTTGGGCGGAGACTGAGAGCTACAGAAACCTTTCTGGCCTGGGAGGGAGAGCTGGGCAATGTTATTCTTCTGAAGGGGAAAATCATCATTTGGCTTCTTGGGTTTGTGTACCCTGGGCACCAGGGAAACAGCTGGAATTTGCCTGGAAACCACAATGCTGTCTGCGCGGTTCTCAATAGGTGACTGGGGACAAGACTGCGTTTGACAGTCCATCACCTGCCTTTCTGTTCTGCATAATAAAAATCAATTCTTGAGCCATTTCATTGTCTCTGATGAGCTCAGGGCTGCTATTCGGTTTCCTGAAAAGGGATGTGTGTGTGAATGCATGTCTCTCTGTGTGCATGTGTATATATATGCATGTGGGTATGTATGCATGTATGTGGGGGTACATGTATGTTCTGTGTATATGTATGTATGTATGTGGGCTTGAGAGTATGCACAGGTATATATTTATGTGAATATATTTGTGTCTGTTTGTACGTATGCATGTGGGTATGTATATGGGTGTAGGTGTATATATGTGTGTAAATGTGTATGTGTGTCTATATGTGTGGAGCATATGTATGTATCTGTGGTACATGAGTGTATGAGCGTGTATGTGTGTGAATATGAGTGTGTTTGGAGCACAAGTGTGTGTAGGTATGTGCATAAAGATTTATCTGAATGTGTCTGTGTGTTTCTGTTCCCATTGGGCACTAGGTGGGGGGCCTAGAGACAGCTGAGGAGTTAAAGCTTTGGGAGATGGAGAGACATCTGTGGATGCCCCACCCAGCCAGTGACCTCAGCCTGTGCTGAGAAGCAGTGGAGTGTAAGGGAAATTCCACCCAACCTGAGTTCTGGGTTGGTCTTACACAAGCTGGACATCTCAGGCAACACCTCCTGCTCCTGCACCCCAGATCACGACAAGGGTAACTCTTATTCAACTTGTGCTGCTCTCTACTTTGTCCTGGAAACCCTCCAGTTCTGACTCCCGTTGCGTGCCTGGGTTGGACAGCTCTCTCTGGGCTTTCATTATGTCAGCACTCTGGATGCCATCCTGAATTGGCACAAGGCTCTGTTTAGACATCTGCTCCTACCCCCCGGACTGTGAGCACCTGTGAACAGGTTGATTCTGCTCTGTATCCCAGGGCCCAGTACTGTAAGCACCTCTTAGATACTCAATAAGTGTATGTGGAATGAGTAAATGAATGATCAAGTATTCTTGGTCTCAGTATTTTCATCTGTGAATTGCAGGTAAAAATATATGGTTCCTGGGAGGATGACCCGAGATGAACTCTATGAAAACATGCTTTGCAGGGGTATCCAACCTGTGGCCTTTGGGCTGCATGCAGCTCAAGATGGCTATGAATGAGGCCCAACAAAAAATCTTAAATTTACTTAAAACATTATGACCTTTTTTTGTGATTACATGTCACAATGTATTTAATGTGTGGCCCAAGACAACTCTTCTTCCAGTGTGGCCCAGAGATGCCAAAAGTTTGGATACCCCTGCTTTAAAGTGTTATCGGTAAGTATAGCAGGCAGCCCTTTGTGGGCTGGGGGACCCCAACAGTTGAATGGGACAGCAGGTATGGTAGAAGGGGAGCAGGCTTTGGAGTCAGTTCTGGTTCAAATTCTAGTTCCTCTATTCACTGTGTCTGATGGGCTTTGGGTAGCCACTTTACTTTTGGCTGTCATCTCCTCAGCTGCAGAAGAGAGACATTAGCACTTTCCATATAGGTGTCACGGACAGCCTTACAACGTGCAGGACATAGAAGCATCCTGTGGAAGTGGAATATGTGCAAGAGTATGGGGTATGTACAAGGAAATACCAGGAACCTTGAGCAGAGAAGATGAGTATGCACTAGCGGAGGGGGACTTGAAGCAGTGCTCAGAGAACAGGCACCTTGAAAAAGAAGGAGGGAAGGTATCCTGGGTGGATGGGCCAGAGTAAGAATATGGCTGGAGACGAATGTGATGAGATTTCAGGGTGTATGATAAACTAACAAACACTTACTGGCTTAGAACAACATTTTTGTGATCTCAGACTTTCTACAGGTCAGAAGCATATACAAAGCTTAATGGGGGTCTCTGCTCAGGGTCTCCCAAGGCTGAAATCAAGGTCTCGGCTGGGCTGTGTTCGTATCTGAAGGCCAGACTGGGGAAGGATATGCTATCTTAGTTTGTTGAAAGTATTTCTCTTGTAAATCTGGAAATGACGTTGCCATTTTCTAGCTGGCTATTTGCCAGAAGTCCATCTCAGTGCCTAGAAGCTGCCATTAGATTCTAATCGCATGTAACTCTCATAACGTAGCTTACTTCTTCCTTACATCTTGCTCACTTCCTATAATGGCCAAGTCCTTGTAGTGAGTGTTTTCACCTGGTTGGGTCAGGCCCACCCCAAAACTCTCCTTTTGGATTAACCCAAATTCAACAGGTTTGGGAGTTCAATTACATCTGCAAAAACTTTTCAGCTTTGCCAAACGCAGCCTAATCATGAGTGATATTACATTACTTTCATCAGTCTTATTCACACTTGAAATTACACAAGGTTTGTGTGCTGGGCCTAGGGGAGTGACCATCCAATACTTTGCCTATTAGGCGATCTCCTCTGGCTGGACTACAAGGCTATGATTCTGTGAAGAACAGCCTTGCTGTCTGTTTTATACCAACTCCCACAACTGACAAAACCAGCTGAGGAACGGTGACCATGTCCCTGTTTGCATAGACAGTCCTGGCTTATGCCTGTTTTGGGAGGTGTCATTGTTGAGGGGTGCCCCTTTTCATACTCAGAAGAGGTTGGAGGAAATTGTATATTGTCACCTGGGGTAAAGGAAGCAGCTTCTCTCCAGAGTACTCTGGGCTCTTTAGGAAGAACAAGTTTGAAGGCCTGCGAGCTGTTGTCATGGGTGACGTGAGTGAAACTACTCAGCCAGGGCCAGACTTCAGAAGGAGAACAAGTCAAGGACACGGGCACGTGCAGAGGCCTCCCAAACCCCAGCGATGTTGATAAGGTATCCTACTGAATTCCCACAACAACCCTACGAGAAAAACAGCATCACCCCAAAACTATGGCCGAGAAAACTGAGGCTCAGAAGGTGATGCTGACTAGTCCAATGTCACACCACCAGGAAGGGGATGATTTGACTTTCCTGGACCTCACCTCAAATTTCCTCTACCTGCCCCATCCTGTTGCCTGCTTCTGGTGGGTTACCCTAGAAATTCACCTGGGCCCCTCCCCTAATGGTCATCTCTTTCTTTTACATTGACATTTTTCCCCACTGAGACAAGTTACAAGGCTGAATTCTGACATATAATGACCTCGAACTATGGATTCTGAGATCTGTTCTTCTATGGAGGAGATCAGCCAGCTGTCTGTCAAGCACTGGGCTTTATCCTGAGGGTGAAGTAAACAGATTCTTTCTAGCCTAGAACAAAGCTTAAACGTCAGCTCCACATGAGTGAAAGCTACATCTTTATCTGTGCCTCCCCAATGTCTAGCGATGCTCTAGGATGCTACATGGTACTCACTAAATATTTGTTCAAAGGATGAGTGAATAAACTCTTGACTCAAGGGAAACTCAACTTTAATATCAAAGCCAACTAATCTCTTTGAAAATGCATTCTGAAAAAGTGTTAACAGTACCCCTATGTTCTTCTACCTGTCTGGCTAAGCCTTCCTTTCATAAGACCCAGCGTCAGGAGAACGAGATAATACACATATTTAAATAATGGCTAAGACCATCGATTTATGTGAGTTTTCCAAGGCTGAGAGCAAATTAACCAATCAACGCCAATTCAATCAACTCACGGGTGATTCACATGAGAGATATACATGGTATCCTCAATAACACATGTGAGTATGCTGATTCTGAATGTCTCAGGATTTGTGCGATGTGGCCCTAATAGAGCCTGCAGATCTGAAAACCTGATGGGAGATATTTCGTGTGGGATGAAGTGATGATGCTGATTACTCACCTCACCTTCGTGCCCTCACGGGTAGGCCTGATTGCAGGATGATGTGAGCCAGAGCAGGGTTTCTCCCCTGCTGAAAAGGGATGGCGGGGCGTCGGATGGCATTAGCCACAAAATCCCTCCTGATTAATCAGGTTGTTCCAATTTGTGAGTCAGAATCTGCCTTGAGTGGGCTTATCCTGAACTCTGATGCCAATGCAGGTAAAGTCTTCAAAAAACAGAGGCAACTCCTGGGAGGTGAGGCCTCCTTGTGCTGGGACTAGCTTTGTGGGGAGAAAATGGCTGCACAAAAAAAGGTGAGAGGGAAAGAGAAAGGAAGTCCACAGGAATGATACCTCCAGTCCTCAGGGATTGGAGAATTCCATGGGAAGGGCACTGTAATTTCCATTCAAGGTGACTTTATGCAAAGGCAGATGCATGGCCACTGAGGTCCTTTTAGACATGGGGCTGACAGCATTCCTACCATTTGTTAGCTGGGTGACCTAGGTGAGTTGTAAATGCTTTGAACTCTGATTTTTCTCATTCTTTAAAGGGGGGAAATAACAATTACCCCCTCTGTAAGGGCTTTTTGTTTTATTTCGTTTTTTGTAGAATGACATATTACATGAGGATGCTTGTATCTTACAGCGGGCTTCCAATAAATGTTGGGGTCTTTCCCCCTCATGCAAACCAGAGTAGCAGTAACAAATGTATATGTGGTCTGACAAAGGCTTTCTAGATAAAAAATTATAAACAAATTTGTAGGAAAAGTATTACAGTGGTGTAGACATTAACTCACATTGAACATGTTATTTTTGACCAAAATTAGTAGAATTACACACAAAAAATTCAGAAGCCCAGGACATGGAGGGCTGCTCGACACTCTTCTAGTGTTGTAACCACGGGCTCCCAGGCCCGCGTTTGCAAATCTAAACAGCTTTCACTTTAGCAGAGCCAAACCGGTGTGCAGTCCAACTCTGGGCTTTCGCACTAGGCAACCACACCTGACTCCAAGTTGGAGGCCACATTCGAGTAGATGCAGATATCTCGGCTGAGTTCCCAGCCTCCAGCTTGAAGTCTTCTCCCTAATGCTTCTTTTAAAAAAAAAAATATATATATATATATTATTGATTATGCTATTACAGTTGTCCCAAGGTTTCCCCCTTTGCCCCCTCTACCTGGTACCCCCCATTCTGTCTGGTAATCCCCCCATTAGTTCATGTCCATGGGTCGTGCGTGTAAGTTCTGTAGCTATGCCATTTCCCATATTGTTCTTAACATCCTCCTGTCTGTTCTGTAAATACCAATTTGTACTTCTTATTCCCTGCACCTTTCCCTCCATTTTCCCTCTTCCCCATCCCAACTGATAAGCCTCCAAATGATCTCCATATCTATGATTCTGTTTCTGTTCCACTTGTTTGCTTAGTTTGTTTTTTAGATTCAATTGTTGATAGTTGTGAATTTATTTCCATTTTACTGCTCATAGTTTTGGTCTTCTTTTTCTTAAATAAGTCCCTTTAACATTTCATATAATAATGGTTTAGTGATGTTGAACTCCTTTAGCTTTACCTTGGCTGAGAAGCACTTTGTCTGCCCTTTAATTCTAAATGATAAGTTTGCTGGATAGAGTACTCTAGGTTGTAGCTCCTTGCTTTCATCACTTTGAATATTTCTTGCCAGTCCCTTCTTGCCTGCAAAGTTTCTTTTGAGAAATCAGCTGACAGTCTTATGGAAACTCCTTTGCAGGTAACTATCTGCTTTTCTCTTGCTGCTTTTAAGATTCTTCTTCATCTTTAAATTTTGGCATTTTAATTGTGATATGTTTTGGTGTGGTCCTCTTTGCATCCATCTTATTTGGGAGTCTTTATGCTTCCTGGAATTTTATGCCTATTTCCTTCAACAAATAAGGGAAGTTTCCTTTCATTTTTTTTCAAATAAGCTTTCAATTTCTTGCTCTTTCTCTTCTCCTTCCAGTACCCCTATGATTTGAATGTTTTACAATTAAAGTTGTTCCAGAGGCTCCTTAGTCTATCCTTGTCTTTTTTGTTTTTTAATTCTTTTTTCTTCTTGCTGTTTGGTTGAATGTTTATCACTTCCTTATGTTCCAAATCATTGGTTTGGATCCCAGCTTCCTTCTCTTCTCTGTTGGTTCCCTGTAAATTTTTCATTATTTCACTTAGTGTAAACTTCATTTTTGCTTGGGTTTTTTTATGCAGTTGAAGTACCCAATGAGTTCCTTGAACATACTAATAACCAGTGTTTTGAACTCTGCATTTAAGAGATTTCTTATCTCCATTTCATTTAGTTCTTTTTCTGGAGTTTTGTTCTAATCTTTCATTTGGGGAATATTTCTTTGTGTCCTCATTTTGGCGGCTTCCCTGTGTTTATTTCTATATATTAGGTAGAGCTGCTTTGACTCCCTGTCTTAGCAGCACGGCCTATTGTAGAAATGTACACTGGTGAGTTGGATGGGGCAGAGCCTTAGGCAATCGCCAGTGTGGGGCAACCCGTGTGAACCAGGTTAATGGAGTCTCTGATGTTGCCTCACTGCCCTGTGGCCCTGTGTGAGGGAGGGCTCAGAAAGGGGACAGTACTCCTTCTTGGCCTCTGGAGTTTTGTCTGGGAGGAAGCTGCCCTCCAGTACTTTCCCTGATGCCAGACACTTCCAGTTTTTGCCCATAGGCTGCTTGTGCCCTTCTAGCTGCTGCCCCAGTGCTGAAGCTCAGAAGGAGTGAATCTGCGTAAGTCCTAAGTGTACTGTGGACCCTTTAAGAAGAGACTCCTTAGAATCCTGTAGTTTCTTCTGCCACCCCACTTCCCCCACTGGTTTTTAGAGTCAGAAGATATGGGGACTTATCTTCCTAGCACTGGAACCCTGGACTGGGTGTTCTGGTGTGGGGGCTGGGATCCCTTGTTCCCTGAGGTATCCCTCCTGATTTTTATCCTCCACACGTGGTTATGGGACAGCCCATTCCAGGTCCTCTCTGTGCCTCTCTGTGCCTCTCTGCACATCTCTGCATCTCCACCTCTCCTACCCATCTGGATGAATGGGACTTCTTTAATTTCTTCGTTGTCAGACTTCCATATAGCTTGATTTTCTGACGATTCTGGGTGATATATGTGTTGAAGTCTAGTTGTAATTTTTCTTCTGGTTGTGCAAGGAGGAAACCTGTGTTTACCTATAACCACATCTTGACTGAAATTCTCCCTCTACTGCTTCTTGACCCTCACTCTTTGACCTGCTGATGCTCTCTCCCTTCTCATCTTGAATTGACCCTTCCTTCCCTCTGCTGGATCTTACATCTACCCCTTAGAATACTAATGTTTCCAGTTCTTTTGGGAACTCTTCCCACTCCAGTCAAGGAGAAGGATCAAATAATCATGAGGTTATGTCTTCCTGAAAACAAGGATGCTGATTTTTGCATTGATCATAGGTCAGCACCTTCTCTTTCTTCAAAAGTTGATGAAGCAGAGATCTAAAACCATGGGAACTGGGAGAGGCAGCAGGCTCTGTGAAAAGCAAGATCTCTCATGGCCCTGGAATATTCTCAGCTAAGCACCCCAAAGCCTGCCAAGCAACTGAGTATTTTTTAATCATTATTACTTTCTTCTAGGGGAGAAAAAGAGTCATTTGTAGCCTGGCAACAGAGATCTGCATGTTCTTCCTTCATGCCAAGCTGTAAACACAGCCTTCTCTCTGCTAAAGTTAATGATGCTAAAAGGCCAGTGACCAGGAGAAATTAGGGCAGCAGCATAGATGGCTGCAGGCACTGGTAGTGCGAACAGGCCAGCAGGGAGTGTCACAGAAATTGGCACTGTGACTATTGGGCATTCAGGGGGAACCCAAAAAGCTCTTGGAAGAATCTTGCATTAATGGGCAAGGAGTTCCTACCAGACTCAAGTTTCCATTTTTGGCACTGGTCACTGAGGAGGATCTGGAGTGGGGCAAAAGCACCATGGAGAAAAGCTATGGCTTGAGTCTTGATAAAGGGCCATGCCCACCACCCTGCCTCTGCCCTGGAGCTCTTCCAGCTTCCTCCTGGTCATGCCCCCTTGTGGCTGATGCCACCGCCCATCTGGCTTCCATGCACTGCTCTCTGTATTTCACTCTGGTCCAGGCACAAACCCTTCACCTCAGCATGCCATAACAGGCCTGAACAGTTTCAAGGAAAGTGTGTTTACAGCAAGAGAAAAAATAGGTGAACATACTTCCCATCATTAAGCATCAACTCCGAAGTCTGTACGGAGGAATGGTTAAGAATGTAGCCTTGGGGTCAGACTCCCTGGAAGCAAATCCTAATATCTAACAGGGTGGCCATGGGTAAGTGACTTACCTCTGAGCTTCTGCTTTTCTCTATGAAATGGAGATAGAAGTGATTGCTATAAAATAAGGGTTCAAGTGAAACACTTAGAACAGGGACTGGCAACAGGAAGTAAGTGCTAAAAACATGTTACGAATTACTATTATCCCTATCCCTACTACTACTGTTATCATTACTATTATTGTTGTGTGGACAAGTAGTGTAGGCACTTGGTTGTGTTCCCTTAAGGTTGTTGTGAGGTTAAATTCGATTATGCATTGAATTCATTTAACTCACTTGCTGGCACAAACTTAGTTTTTCAGTCAATGTTATCTGTTGGTTCCCTGTGCCTGCCGTGCAAACACCGACACCTTGCTCCCCTGACAAAGCCAGGCACATAGCAGGGGGGCATACAGAGGCTAGGAGTCTCCTCACAAGTTGCCTTCTCTTCCACAAAGGGGAAAATAGTCATTTTACTGTGAAGAGACCTAGAGGACACCGCCTTAACCAAGGAATGAAAGCAAACAAGACCAATAGCAGGACAGACCCACATACTTGCCCCTTATATCATGCATTGAGAGGATCATGAGAACACTTCAGTGGGATTTTTGCTAGAATATGAAACCTGAGTTTTTATCTTCAGAAAATATCAGACAGACTCAACTGAGGGACAGTCTGTTAAACAGCTGGCCTGTATGCAAAGATATCAAGGTCAAGAAACAGAAAGAAAACCTGTGGAATTCTGCGAAATCAAAGGAGGCTAAAAAGACATGGCAAGTGAATGCAGCACATGAACCTGGACTGGATCCAAGATTGGGAAAAAAGTGAGTATAAATGACAATATTGGCATAATTGATGAAATTAGACTGTGGTCTGTGGATAAGATAATACTCATATTTATGTCATGTTTCCTGATTTTGATCACTGTACTGTGACAATGTAAGGGACCATCTTTAGTCTTTGAAAATGCACATTGAAATATTTAGATACACACTGAAATACATAGGGACAAAGAGGCAGGTATTCTCAAATTTTCAATGGTTCAGAAGAATTATGAGAGAGTATTATATTTCTATATCACTATCTCTATCTTTCTATCAACTATTTATCTACCCACCTATCACCTACTATTCATCTAGACCATTTTAGTTATTACTTTGCCCCAAGGATATTCATTCTCCTGACGGCTTCTCAGGTTTGCCTGTTTCGGGACTTTGTATCAATGAGATCACATAGTATGCACCCTCTTGGGTGCTGCTTCTTGGCTTTACACTATGATTATGAGATTCATCTGTATCGTGCATAGGAGTGGTTTGTTCATTTTCGTTGCTCTATAGAATTCTAGTGATACTATATGTATATTTTTATATACTCATTCTGCCATTGGTGTCTCTTTGGTTTGGTTCTCTTTTTAGCTGTTATAAATGATGTGTCTGTGAAAATCTTGCACATGTCTTTTAGTGAACATGTATATGCATTTATGTTGCATTTATTCGCAGAAGTGTAGTTGCTGACTCATAGGGTATGTGGTTGTTCACTTCAGTGGATAGTGACAGTTTTCTACGTTGGTTGGACGATTTTACACTTCCACAAGCAGTGTAAGAGTTCTCATAGTTCCACGTTCTTGTCAACACTTTGTGAGTTCTTTGACTTTTAGCCATTCTAAAGGTTGTACAACGGCATTTTATCGAGGGTTCAATGTGCATTTCTCTAATGACTATGGAAGTTGAACCCCTTATGCCGGTTGAGCATTTGGATGTATAGCCATAGCGACATTTCAATCAACAATAGACTACGTATACAGCAGTGGTCCTATAAGATTATGATGGGGCTGAAAATTCCTATCACCTAGTGACATTGTAGCTGTCATAAGGTTACAACTCAGGCATTACTCAGGTATGTGCTGATGCAGGCATAAACAAACCTACCTCACCTCTAGTCATAGAAAAGCATAGAACATATAATTATGTACAATACATAATATTTGATAATTATCACAAATAACTATGTTACTGGTTTATATACTACTCTACTTTTGTTATTATTTTAGATTGTATTCTTTTGACTTACAAAAAAGTTTTCTGTAAAACAGTATGCTCTGTTATGGCGGCAGCAGCCTCATACATCCTGTGTTTACCGAATCTCTTGATCGCATCATTTTCTCTTGTAGTTGGGGTAATCTCATGTTGTTTGTGCAGTAACATGCTGTACAGGCTTGAAGCCCAGGAGCGCAGGGTTCTATACACCATGTGGCCTAGCTGTGTGGTAGGCTGTACGTCTAGGTTTGTGTGGTGCACTCTGTGATGTTCGCACAACAGCGAAATCACTCAATGACACATTCCTCAGAACGTATCCTTTTTGTTAGGTGACACATGGCTGTACTCTTTTGTGAAGTGTTTATTCAAGTCTCTTGCCCATTTTTCTGTAAACAATCATTTTTCATTGATTTTGAAGATTTCTTTATATATTCTAGATACAAGTCCTTTGTCAGATACACTTATAGATATCTTCTGCTCTGTGGCTTGCCTTTTTACTCTTTTCATAGTATCTTTTGATGAGTATAATTATTAATTTTAATTAAGCACAAGTTATGAAAATATTCAGAAACCTATATTCAACCTTTATTCTCTTAAATGATTAAATTAGTGAGACTGTGAAGACTGGAGTCAGGAAGATCCCAATTCTAGGTCCCATCCTGGAGGATCCTACTCAGGAGGTCCCAGGTTAAACCAGACGTCCCTCTTGCTGCTCGGGCTCTCCCAGGTATGTGTTTGTGTGCATGTTTTCAGGGGATATGTCTGGAGAGACTGGTGGAATGAGGCACACCCTCTAGGCAGTATATACATCCAGAATTAAGAACTCCAGCTTTCTGTTCCCCTTACCTCCCACCCCAAGGCTCCCACCATAGTCCTGCCCAGAGGAAGGCCTCAGTGTGGACAGAAATAGAGACACAGGGATAGTATTGCAGTTTATGCTACCTGATCAGCTGCAGAGGTGAGCATTGTGCAGCCCAAGGGGTCCAGAGGGCAGGGAATTATTCTGCTCACAGTGGGTGGGAAAGAGGAGTAAATCAGTGAAGGTTTCAAAGTGGAAGGGACTGTTGGGCTGGGTCTTGATGGATGCACAGGAGCCTGCCAGAGACACAGGGAGCAGAAATGCATTCTAATATAGATAAGCACCCACAGACCAGAAGGAGCTATAACCCTTGAGGAAAACTGTAGGATGTAGAATAGGGTGTAAGAAAGGGAACAGCGATAGTCTCAATTTTTCTGTCTGCAAATGGGATGTTTGGATCAGTTATCTCCCTGCTAACAGTTTTGTTCAGCTTTTACTGGCTGGTGTGATGGACATGGAGATGATTCAGATATAGGCTCCATCTTTGAAGAGGAGAAAGGGAAGCTTACAGCTAAGAGCTCTAAATGTTGAGGAGGCCAAATCCTGGCAGGCTACATAGAAGGGGTGGCACTGGAGATAGGCCCTGAAGACCCTGCCATTCCCTCAGCTATGGAGGAAGCGTTAGGGAATCCTGCTGAAGGTCACCATGAAATTCTGAGCTGGTCCCCAGAGTGACAGTGATTGTTAGGGACTCTCTTCTCAAGGCAAAGTCCCTAATAGGGACTTGGAAAGGTATGGAAGTGGGCAAGGTGAGGGAGCTGACCTCTGACCCTCAGAAAGGCTACTCAGGCTGCTTACCTCCTCCCATGGACTGTGTAGGCCTCTTTATGTAGCCATCTGGAAATAGCTGCATTAATCTTTTTTGCAAAAAGATTACATAAAGTTCTGGTTTCTCCATGGAGAGCCTGCTGAGCAGAGCTGTTCTGATGTGCCTCTCACCCCTGAGCAGGGAGCCTGCATGCATCAGCAAGCACAAGCCCTATCTATGGAAGTCAAATACCAAGTTCTCCTGCAGAACACAGCTCCCTACACACATGTACACACATGTACACACATGCACACATATACCACAGACACAAGCATGCATACACAGCCTCGCCACTGTCTTTTCCCCCATCTTCTTAAGTAACTAAAGGTTGAAATTGGAGCCAGAATCAAAGATTCGAATACTTTATCACTCTTTTTCCTCTGTCTCTTTATGATGTTCTCTCTTTTAAAAAAATGTTTTTGTTACCATTTTAACAAATCACTTTCAGATGCACAACCTACACGGTGTATTTTTCTGTCTCAGTCTCTCTGTGTCTGCTTTCCCTCCAGGTAGTGGGGACAGTGTGTAGGCCTGTGGGGGGTGTTCCAGCGGACGGTTAGAACAGTGCACACAGGTTCACCAGCTCACACAGAAGTTGACGAGGGAGCATCTATTCTCAATTCCATGCTCCATGATGCTGCATAAGGAGCTTGAAATTGGCCACGGTGGAGGGTTTACTACACAGAAATTGGCAAGTGCTAAAAATCCAACTTTTCTTTCTTTTTTTCCTGGTAGAGTTGGTTGTTTAACATTTATGAGCATACCATCGAGATGGGAGGCTCTGTTGTCACCTGTCTCATCAGCAGCTGAAGCCAGGCCCAGCTCAGAGTTTCACCGTTCAACTCCTTTGCCTATTGTTATTACAGATGTTTGTATTGAGCACAGCCCCGATGATGTTTATTGTGACTATAAGTCTCTCTCTCATATGCAGGGGTTAAAATGCAGAGAGGGAGAGAAAGGCTAGGGTTACTGATCTTGTTGAACTCTGCTTCCCCTAATGCCCCTGAGTCAACTGGGAACACTAGGCAGTCTATAATGTAATTTCACACCAATATTTTCCGAGTGTTTGTTTAATAGAAATTTAGAGGCCAGGCAGAGCTGTGAGGGGCAGAAGAATGAAAAGTGGGGCAGGTGGAGCCTGCCTTAGTTTCTCCTTTCTTGCCCCAAACTATTCAGCTCTGGCCCAAACTTGCATGTTTCATGTAGCAGGCAGAAATTCTGCAGCCAGCGCTGCACTCACCCTCCTTGGAAGGCAGCTGGGCAGTAATGGTACCATGAATACTCAGGCCTGCCCTGGGGTTCTTTCACACCACCCCTCACTGCCCACAGGTGCTCGTGGTGGTCTTCATTCCACGGGTGCTAGCCCCAGGGTGAGTCCTAGTGAGTACAATTTTTGTTCTATTGCATTCCTAGGGTTGTTAGGACTCCTTGTAGACCTCAGAGGTGCCCCCTATGCTGTTGTCCAGGTGGCCAGTCCATTAAACCATCCCTGTACACTCAGAACAGCTGCAGTGACTATGCCGTCTCTGACTGGCAGCCTTAGAATTGGATGAACTGACTTTAGCCTGCACCTTTGCTCCTTGCTTCTCTCTTCCTGCTTCATCCTTCCTGTACCCAAAACTGTCCTGCCTACTCTCCTTGAGCTTGGTGACTATATCAAACAAACCAGTTGAAGCCCTGGTGACTGCAGTCCCATTTAAGTCTCAGGCTGGCCATTTGGTTGATGCTCCAAGCTGCATGCCCCTGGCCTCTTATATCACCTTGGTGCCAGTAAAAATGGCCTAGTAGTTGAGAGAACACTGATGGGAGTGATTGACAGCTAAGGGTCACCATAGCTTGGATTTAAGCCCCATGAGCAACTATACAACCATGGTTAAGAGATTTCACTTCCCTGAGCCTTAATTTCCCCATCAGCAAAGTGAGGTCGTTAATCCATTTCTTGAGTTCACCAAGTATCTTCAATGAAACTGTAGCCTAAAGGCATCAATTCCTTCATTCAACAAATATTTTGGGGCAGCTCTCTGCGCCAGGCCCAGGCCAGGAACATAGTAAGTACTTAATTGATAACTAGTTCCCCTGCACCCTTTCTCTTCAGATGAATGGTATAAAATGCAAAATGGAACTCTAAAGGTGACCCTACTTTCTTCTCTTCTGGGCTGTCTGGAGGGGAATTGGGCTGGAGTAGCTTAGTGCTACTGCCCTAAAGACAAGTGCATAGGCAAAGTCTCCACCTCTGCAGGTCACAGGGTCTGCACTACCAGGCAAAGCAAGCATTCCTTGGGTGGCCCCGGTCTCTGCTGTCAGCCTTGCAAAGGCATAGTCCTATGTGAGTGGACCTTTAAGCCAGTCACTGGGCAGCAAGAGAGGCAGGGAAAACAGCTGCACAGCCCTTGAAAGTCTCGCCCAGGGCCAGTGCAGTCGCAGCAGGTCCAGGTCTGTTCCAGGTCTGGCCCAGGTTCAGAATGGAAAGTCCAGACAGGTTCCAGGGCTTGAGGGCTTGAGGGTGGGACCTGGCAGGGAAGAAGGTAGGTGAACAGAATACAGGACACAGAACATTCAGCTGAGCTCAGAGAGTTCCTAAGCAGCACTGGGCCCAGGCTTTGAGGAGCAGGAACATTCACTGTGACTAGCAGTTTCTACACATTATTTTATCTAATCCTCAATTAGCTCATTTTACAGGTAAGAACACTGATGTTCAGTTGGAATCAAGACCTTGTCTGAAATCATCTTAAGTGGGAGAGATGTGGAGAGAACTCAAGTCTGGCAACCCTTCCTGCTATTTAAGACTGACCTGGACCCCTGGGGAAGCATTTCATCAGCTCCTGAACAAAAACACATCCTGAGCCAAAACCTAGAACAATCCATCTATAGTAAATGTTAATATGAACAAGAACCAGCCTCCTTGTCTGTCACCCCAAACACCTAATTAATCTGTATGGACAAGAACCACCTCCACATCTTTTATTATTTAACTTGAGCTTAAATATTATTAAAGGTGCCATGCTAGGCTCAGAGGAGAAAGCCACGGCCCCTGCTCCCCAAGGAGTACACATGTACAAGAGAATGGTCATGGGGGTTGGGCTGGTGGAGAGGAAGTCAGAGAGAGGGAGGCAGGGCAGGGCAAGGGTGTACAGAACTCAGAACTAACCAGCTCCAGGTTCCCACCTGGATTACGGTCACTAGCCTGTTGAAACCACCATGGCCCAGGATTTGTGTGCCAAGCTGGGCACCAGGGCTTTTGTTGAAAGAAAATGACCGGCACGGACTGCTCACCAAACCTATCCCCAACGCATACTTGATCTGGGGAGGGCCAGCCTCCACCAGCCCTCGTTTCCTGGCCCTGCACGGATTTCTGTTCCCGTCTCCTCACCGAAACTGGCACCACTGGCTGGCAGCAGCTCTAGAACTGGAAATCCCAGGTGGATGCAGGGTCTGCAGCCTGAACACAAACCGTTCTGGGGCGTTCCCTAGCAACCCGAGCTGCTCATAGCCTCACAGCCGCAGTTCCACAGCTGACGCTCTTCCATCCATTTGCTCTGAAGCATTGGTTTTAGGTGCTCCAGGATGCTTCCTAATGTCCCTTCAATGATCCACGAAGCCATTTGCTTATAAAACCTCCTTCCTTCCTCCGCCAGCCCCCACCCCTGCCCTTACACCAGCGTTTAGTCTCAGTGAGTAGAGCCTAGGGTGGCTTGTTGAACAAAGCCCTGGTGACAGCAGCGCTGGGTGGATACCCTTTCTGTGGTGCTGTCCTGTCATGGGGCTGTGCTGGGGAGTGGGAGGGAATGGATGCAATCTAGAAACAGAAGAAAACAAGCCCAGCCAGCACCAGGCAGAGGGGAGGGGGCTGAAGGGGGAAGAAGAAGAGGAATAGGTGTGCAGGAGGGGGAGGAGAAGGGGAGGAGGGAAAGTGGAGGAGAAGGAGGAGGGAGGAAGGGGGAGGAAGGAAAGGGAGGAGGAGGGAGAGACAGGAGAGGAGAGGCCACTTCATTTATTTATTATGATGCCAGTTGTAGTGTTGGTCTCATGTGTGGGGAACAGACTGTATTTTATGTTTTAATCCTCCAAGCTGTGTGTGTGGGCTGGGGATAATTACATTGAAAAATGTGGATAATATGCGGAAGGTTCTTTTTGTGGGGAATGGGATTGCTCCAGTGGAATATCTTCCTCATGGCAACCACTGCCTTTTCCATAAGCTGCTCAGGAGGAGCCAGTAATTGGGAGTGTGGCGGAAGCCTAGGGCTGGCCCCCCAGCCAGCAAATCCTCTGTTTTAGGGGAGGCCTCGGCGTTGAGGAAGAGGGCTGGCGTCCCTCAGCCCCACCTGCCCACCAGCCCCATGGATGACAGGCAGGATACAAATGGGAGGCCTGATTGCTTTCTCCTTGCAGCCTTGGGGCCAGCCACTGAAGAATGCAAGAGGGAGATGACAGGCAGGCTGCTCGGAGACAGAGCAGGGCGGTGCATGCTGTCTGTGCACAGCACACACACACACAGGAGAGTGCACATGCATTCACCCACCCGCACATGATACACATGCATGTACACACACTCACACACCACACATACAAAACATACACATGTGCGCACCCACACTCACCCCTCCACACTCACACCTATCCGTACACACATACACACACGTTTAGATATACAAACACACAGGCATGTGGACACTCATACATCCTCACCTTCAAACACACAGGTTCACACACAAAATGTGCACACATCCACACTTACACTCCCATGCTCACATGCACAGCAATAGACACACACGCACTCAAATGTCCACAGAATCACTTTGACATGCACACATATGTACAAATTTACCCAGAGCTATACACATGTATAGCACACCTTCCCATTCTGTTACATGCTCACACATACCCTCATATGCCTATACTCAAACATACATGTAGCTGCTTTTCTGGGGCTGACCACTGTGTAGTGGAATCAGAAATATTGCCAGTGACATTTTTATTTGGAATTAAAAAGAAAAGAGAAGAAATTGACATCTGCCTTCCCTAAAGAGCCACAAAAGAATATCCACAACCCTGACATTCTAAATGTTTATTTTTTAGTACACATACTTTAGTGACTGCACAGCTCACTTAATTTGAGCCACATGGCGAATTTGCAAACTTTCCTTTGGCTCATTCAGACTGCTGATCTGATGCCTGTTTACCCAGAAACTGCAGATCCAGTGGAAAAAATACCCCAACCTACTGAGGTGCCAATTAGCTACTTTTCCCACGGTGGACCAGCATCCCACAGAAGGAAACTCACGGGCAATGGCAGCGTGGTCCCTGGAAAGCTTGGCTGTGATGAATGGGTATTCTGGCTCCCCTGGGACTTGACTGGTTATTTTGCAGGAAATTGGATTTCTTGGTACATTAGAGGATGTGCTAATGAGCACTAATGTGGGGCCAGGAGGGCTGGGGGTAGGCTCTGACCTGGGCATCAGCTGGGTCAGCCTCCACTCTGCCTCTGGAATCCCTGGATCCTCCTCTCCCACTTCACCGTCTCCTGGCTCCCAGGCCCAGACCAGCACAGTGTCGCCCCCACCCCAATGCTCTCCCCACTGGCACTGCTCCTGCTGCAGTCCAGGCCCTCCTCTTTCTCTTAAGAGTCTATGCTGAGCTCAAGATGCTCTCTCAGCACCTGGCCACACCAAAACCATCCATGGCCAGAAGCCCCTTAGACAATTTAGGGCCTACATAATTTAGCCAGAATTTCTCAGCTTCATGTCGCCTTTTAAGGGGGCTTCTGTTTGACCAACCACCCTCTCTAGGTTTGTCTTCTACTGTTTATCTACTACTGCCCTCTTGGTGGGCCAGACAGCATTGATCATTGTTCCCTAAACTTGCCCTGGTCTTACAACGTGGCCAACCCGCATCCCCAATCAATCGGAGAAGGCTCTACATGCACCCTCCACCAACTCCCATCGCAGTGAGTAGATAGAAGTCAAAATCCCTGGCGCAGGGAGGGGAGGAGTATCTGTAAGGTATAGAGGATCTGGCGCCCTGCAGCTGCTCCCAGTTGCCTCCCGTTGCCCCGCTTAGTCCACCCTGCCCCAGCCATGGTAGTCACGCTCACATGCTCAGGGTATGCCCCTGAAGCAAGCTTTTGGGCTGGCTCTTTTTGCTGCCTGGGAGGTTCTCCACCCACACATGCACATGGCTCCCTCTCCACCTTGCTGGGTCATTCCTGGAATGTCACCTCTGTGAGGCCATGCCCAGCCACCCTGTTTATAGTGTCACCCTCCCTCCAACTCTAGTCCTCGCTGTCCCCTCCTCTGCCTCCTTCTGCTTTCCCCTGCAGCCCTCTGCAGAAGAAAAGACACTGTATGCATTACTAGACAGTGAGCTTTCCAAAGTTCACACAGTTTTGGTCTCTGCTGTATCTTCTGCGCCCAACACAGGAGCAATTACTTAACTGATCCACAATTGTCTACTGGGAAAAAAATGATGAAGACCTGTTCTTGCCACCAGTGCCCCCCAGCCTTCCCAACCCATCTCCAGCACGTCCCATTCTGGGCCCATCTTAGGCTGGCAAAAGAAGCTGAACTTTTCTTTCTCTGTACTCCAAACTTGTGTTGAGGGTTCTTGACCCAGATTACAGACCCATTGTTTAAATTGAATATATATTGAGAATTCATTGTGTCTTTATGTATTTTACATGCATTATCTGATATGCTATTCACAAAAATGCAGTGAAGTAGGTACTATTATACCCATTTGACATGAAGAAACTGAGGCTCAGAGAGGTGTAGTATCTTGTCCAGGTCACATAGATTCTACCTTCCTGTGCTTTTTCTGCTGGATAGCCCCCTACCCCACCAGCACTATTTATAACCCGTCTCTCTGGTGGGCAGTGATCTCTGCTCCTTAGCTAGCATGCAGCTCTCCGCAATTGATCTAGGCCATGTCTGAAGTGTGAGCCTCAGTGAGAAGGCCCGGCTTATCAGCCAGAGATCACTGCCACACCTGAGACCCAACCAGAGAATCTGTTCTCACTGAAGAGTAGGTTTTCCTTTGGGGGCCCAGCACATTCTCTAATCCAGGACTTCCTGGCTACATAACTTTGGGCATATTTCTTTACCCTTTTGTCCTCTGTGTTCATATCTATGAAATGGGTATATAATACCTGCCTCCAGAGATGTCAGGAAATGGTGTATTCAATGTACACAGAAGGACCTCAGTAAAGTTTAGACTTGTTCCAGCCTCCAAGTAATCTTTCTATACATAATTTATGAACTCCTGACTCAGGGAAGTCTACCTCACTAATTGATGCTTTTGTCATTGTCTAAAATTGCTTTCTCTGAATTGGGCAGCCACCCTGTGCTGTGGACCCACAGGTGTTAACAGGCAACTAAAAATACATGCCATCTATCCTCGAAGCTGCCCTATAAAAAAAAACAAACTCCCATCTTTGAAGTGGCAGTGGTATCAGGATGCCAAGGAGGTTTCCACAGGGATACCCTCAGTGGTGTGCAGAAGAGGGATGGAATAAAATCCAAACATTGGAGGGGTGTCTAGGTCCAAGTCCAGACCTGGGTAGGAGGGCAGAGAAGCAAGAGCAGAGAAAGAGCCCCAGCCCCGTCCCCTGACAAGCAGCGACAAGGTGCAAGGCCCAAGGATGAGAGCTGGTGGGAGATGGATGTGTCTGCAGCCCTGAACCTGAGGACATGTCCACGCCACAGCCTCTCAGCCACCGTGGAGCAAACAAAGCCAGAGGTGCTGCGGCAGACATTGCACGCGGCTGGGAAACAGGGGCCGTCTGTACCTTTCAATGCTCTCATCTCATTAATCTTGTACCTCTGCAGTCCTTCTGAAGAGCGTACTCACAGCGGCTCATTCATTATAGCTCTAATAACAGCGGCAGGCATTAAAGCACCGGGCGGCTGAGGAGCTGGCCTCTGCAGCTGCAGAAAGCCAATACCTTTTTAAATACATTTACACAGCAATAAATAAAAGCGGTCTCAGTTTACCTCTTTATTAAACTCTATTTGCTCGTCAGAGTTAAGGGCCACATTTGTGTCTTGCTATTCAAATTTATTCGTGCGCGTCTCCTAGGCTGGTCACATTTATTCCATAACGCAATAATGGTGGCTGAAGCTTAACAGGGCTTTTCATCACCAAGCAGCCCTCATTAAGGGCTCTGCTCCAGGCCCCTGGGCTCTATTTGACCACGAAGAAGACCACCCCCATTACCCAGAAGGGAAAACAAAGGCAGAGAACTTGCACGCTTGATTAGTCTTGCCCAGCAATCAGCCAGCTGGTGACCCGAGGTTGATGAGATCAGTGCCCCCCAAAGTCTGGTCCACAGAGATGGTCCCCTGAAGGGGTTGCAGCATCTTACACTGTCCCAATTCCACGGTGTTGAAAATTCACTGGTGTGTCAGCACAGTTAAGGCTCTAAGAAAGCCTGCAACCTATTCAAATTGATCTTGACTTAGCATCTTCTTTCTCTTTCTCTCCCTCAACACCTGCTCTTGTTCTAAGGAACCCCCATTCTGTGTATATTTGTGGGGAGTGCAGGATTTGCCCATCTGGGAGGTGTTCCCTGTCTGAGATATCTTGACTGCTGTCATCACGGACAATTTCTTACCTCTATATGCAGTTAAATGAGACTCCTACTGCCTCCCTATACTACCTTGTCTTCTTTGAGAATTATGGACTCTGAAAAAGACCCCAGTGAGGGAAGAAGCACACTCACTGCCATAAACCCCTGTCCTGAGGCTCATAGGATGCTGTCATTCTTTGGATTGTAGTGCCCAAGGCCTCAGGGCCCAGGCCACTGTCCCCAGACTCAGGCCAAAGCAAGTGGGCACCAGGATGCCAGCTGATTGTGATGTGACTGAAGACCTAGGGGGGTATGGGACTCCCTGGGCAGGTACTGAAAACAGGGTTTTGCATCAGGAAGATGGACAGAATCTGGGAGGGTCACATGAAGGCACTTGGATATGTGAACCTGGCCTCACGCAGAGATGAGTGGTGCCTTATCCCCCGGTGATAACCAGCAGTGAATAAACTGCTTCTCAGCTCAGCTGCAGAGTTCTTACTCTCCACGTTCACTGCAATGGTTCACCTGCACTGACTGTGAGTGACACATCAGAAACACATTACTACCTCCATGAGACAGCAGACCTGCGAGAGAGCAGGACAATTGTCTCAGTTTCATGAATGGAAAAAATAGACACAGAGAGGTCTAATGTCTTGCCCAAGGTCACGCAGCTAGTCAGAATTCCAGTTCAGGAAATCCACTCGCCTTCTGAACCTCTGCACTGCCACCCCTGCAGAAGCAGTATTAGGAATCATATCAGCACTAACTCTCAGTGAGAGGGGCCCTGTGAGTCAGATCCTTGAGTCAGAGAGTGAGGGGGCCCTTGTGGGGATCAGAGTGCTGAAGGGCACCCAGGTCCTGCAGTCAGCTCACTGGTACAAGTTATCCTGAATAGTACAGCCCTCATTCCCCAGGATTTTCTACTACTTCTCATTCATTCTCCCCCCATCACACCTTCAAGAGTGACCTGGCCTGGACATAGTGGAACCAACAATGACCAGGAAATCAGCAGATGAAGATTCTGGTCCAAGATTCACAGATCTCTAGCTGCAAGACCTTGGGCAGGTCATCTCACCTCTCTGAGCCTGTGGGAGTTAGAGTATGAATCCACATCTTAGACATTATTTCAAGCCTGGTGCAGAGAATTCTTTTGAAAGAAAGAAGATAGGCCATGGTTTCAGGCTGGCCTTGAATCCTGGCTTGCTGACTTATAAATTGTGCCATTTCAGACAATCCACTTTACTCTTCTCTGTCCCAGTTTCCACATTGGAAAAAGGTGAAGAAATGCCCTACTATGTACACATGCACACATACCATATATACAAGCTCCTTGAAAGTTTGGGGTACACGGGAGGCATCTAGCACCTAGCACACAGGAGGTGCACAATAAATATTGATTTAGTTCCCTCCCTTCATCTTAGCTTCAAGGCAGCTAAGACGGGGAGAGAGTTTGTTCTTTTAAGTGTAAGTTCAGGGAGGGAGTAGCAGAGCAGGCTACCCACTTGCTGATAGCATCCAAATACTGGCAGTGGAGAGAGTGCCGACCACAGCTGCATGGCCAGAGGAGCCGGGTTGCTCTGCTCCCTCTGTTCCTCCAGTTCCAGAGCAGTGGGCTGGGCAGTCCCACGTTCATGCTCAATTCTCTTTTTCCCTTGTCTGCTGGAAATAAATTAGTGACTTTGTCAGTCACCCTTGCAGTTAGGAGCGGTCACAGGATTGAGTTCTGGCCAATGAAACAAATGAAAAATTTTGAAACTTTCAAGGTGAGCAGTTGACTTCTGGAAAAGATTTTGTGGGGGTAAATGATGCATTCGCAGTCTCGATTGTGGTGGCGGTCACAGTTAACAAGACTGTGTTGCATATTTGAAAGTTGCTAAGACACAGATCCTAAAAGTTCTTATCACAAGACAAAATTATTGTAACTGTGTATGGTGATGGATGTTAACTTGTGGTAATCATTTTGCAATACGTATACATATCAAATCATGTTGTACACCAAAAACCAATACAATGTTATATGTTAATTATATCTCAATTTCAAAAACTGGTCAAATTGTACACTATACATATGTGCAATTTGTTATCTGTCAGTCATGCATCGATAAAGCTGTTTTTAAAAAGTCTACAGGGGTTCTTCCTGAATCAAAAGGACCTTCACGAAGATGCCTCTATATTCCCTTCTTCCTGCTTCCAATGCCGACTGGGTGTGTGAAGGCTGGGGTGGCCATCTGAAAACCAGGAGTGGCAAATATTCTGGAAAGCCCAATGTTGTTCTTGAGAGGTTGACCCTAAGCTTGTTAAGGGGTGCCTTTTTTGTTACATAAGGAAAATTAACAGCAATTTGTTTAAATCTCTGTAAGTGAGGTTTTTGGTTTCTTGTAGCCCAAAGCCTTCATACATGCACTTAGGTGCTCGATCAATATTTGTTGAATAAATTCATTATGCATTGGATCAACCAATGAATTGAGAGGAAGGAGAGGTTCCTATGATCTCTAGGGCCTGGGATTAGAGCTGGCTCTGGAAGGATGAGGAGGGATTGGTTAGGGAGAGAGTGAGCACAGAGAGGTTCAAGGCAGGGAGAACCACAGTAACAAAAGGTACAGTTTGGGGACAAGCAAGTCACCTACTCCCAGATAACCCCTGAGAGGAAGGGGCAGCTTCACCCCTTCCTCTTTCATGGCTAATAAGCCATCTCATATTTTGCTTTCCTCCCCACATGACTTTTTCAGTGGCAGAAAATTACAGCTGACAAGTGGCAATTGATCTCTTCACATTATTTTGAAGCAGTTATATTGAAATGGGAAACAATGCTTCCAGGAAAGAGCCTGATAACCAAGCTGAACACAAAGCTCCCTCCAAGACAGATAGGGAAGGCCAATTTGCACCACGTAGAAGCTGACCAAATTCCCTTCCCCTGAAATTACAGTTAATTATTGCCTGGAAACTTTCAAAGATAACTTCTGCTTCAACCCAATGGATAGAGGACAGGCCATCATCAGGCAGGCACCCCCAAGAAGGGCTATCTTGCTTGGGTCTGCTGGAACCCCATCCTAACAGGGGACCCTCAAATCCCCACTTGGCAAGAGGGTCTCTGTGGACCCAAGTCTGAGCACGCAAAGCCAGTTTCTATAGAAAGAAGAATGTTACAATCCCTCAAATTTAGAACAGCCTGGGACCCCTAACAAAAGCAGATCCCCACCAGCTCCCCAATATTGACTTAACTTATTATATTTGAATGTTACAGATAAATAAATAAGCTATAAAACCAGCAAAAGTGGATTAACAACATCAATTTAATGTGAAAGACCATGCTGTCTTTGCAGTACCTGAATTCACATCTGACACCTACATGTGATGATGCCTGCTACAGTGTGGCCACATTCTGGGGGATTTTCATGTCCCCATTGCTGTGCAACATGTGATGAGGCAAATCCCCACCACTCTTCTACACTAGAACCTCTGAAAAGTGTCTGTTCACGCAGCATGGCTATGGGGCTATTTGGCCCTCACCTGGTAGGGGAGGCATCGCTGGGGTTTCTTCTTCAGTCTGCAGCAGTTAATCTGGTGCCAGCATGACTGTAACACATTCACTGTATCTGAGAATGTGAGGGGCACTTTGGTGTACAGCCATTATCTACATCAGTTCTTCTCAACCTTCACTGCTCATTGAAGTTGCTTGGAGAGACTTTAAGAATCTTAATATCCAGGCTAAATCTCAGACTAATTCAATCAGAATCTTTTATATGCTCCCCAGATAATTCCCAAAATTATCCAAGATGAGAACCATGGATCTAGATCAAGTTCTCAAACTTGAGCATGCATCAGAACCATGTGGAGAACTTGCTAAAATCTAGATCATTGCATCCCACACCAGAGTTCTAACTCAGTGTTAGCATTTCTAACTTGTTCCCAGGTGATGTTCACGCTCCTGGCTAGAGAGCCACATTCTGAGAATCCACAACTTCGGTGATCTGAATAAGCTTATATGCACCAGTTCTGGGTTATAACAGAAATTAAAGCATTTGCACCAAGAACTCATGAATCTCAGAGAATGTTTCTGATTACCCCAGTTTGAGAAATATCTATGCAGTAGACCCAACATTAAATTTGGAATTAAAAAAAAAGGGTGGTAAATCCTGTCTCTATTTCCACATCACCTACTCACTTCTTTGAGTCCCAGTCTAGGACTTGGTGAGATTGGAATAATGTCTGTTCCAGAGAGTGGCTTGGATGCTCAGTATCACTAATCATTAGGAAAATGGAAATCTAAACCACAATGAGATAATACCTCACATCCATGAGATGGACACTATTAAAACAAAATAGAAAGAGAAAAATAACAATGATAGCAAGAATATGGAGAATTGGAACCCATCTGCACTGTTGGTAGGAATGTAAAATGGTGCAGCTGCTACAGAAAACAGTATGTGGTTTCTCAAATAATTTAAAATAGAATTACCATATGATCTAGTAATTCCACATCTGGGTATATACACCAAAGAATTAAAAGCAGATCTTGAAGAGATCCATTTCATAGCAGCATTATTTACAGCAGCCAAAAGGTTTAAGAAATTCAAGTGTCCATTGATGGATGAATGATTAAACAAAATATGGTCTATACATACAGCAGATTATTATTCAGTTTTAAAAAGAGTATTCTGACACATGCTACAACATGGATGAACTCTAGGACACTATGCCAAGGGGGAATGATCCAGACACAACAAGACAATTGCTATATTATTTCACTTATATGAAGTACCTAGAGTAGTTACATTTATAGAGACAGAAAGTAGAAGGGTGGTTGCTAGGGACTGGAGGGAGGGGCACGTGGGGAGGAGTTGTTGTGAGAGAAAGAGAGAGGAGCTTGGAGAATTCGGTGAGACACCACACCGGTTAGGTGGGGAGAAGATTCAGGTTTTGGTTCCAGCTCTGTGGCTTGCTAGCTGTTTGACCTTGGTCAAGGTGCTTATACGCAAAGATGAGAAAAGGGCTAATGATAGCTGACAGGCTTATTAAACGAGGCTCAAATGTATGTGGAAGTGCTTTTTAAGCTGCAAAGTACTAAATGGCTTATTTTGTAAATTAAAACACAGAGGTTTTAGGGACACTTGTGAAACAATTTACAAAGGCCACACTAAGCCATCTCCTCCACATTCAGATGGTTTTCCTAAAGGGACCCTACTAGCAGTGTGTTGAAAAGTCCCCAGTGTTTGCAAAGCTGAAAAAAATAATCTGAATTCCAAAGAGGTTGCTAATGGGTGCCCATACAAGGGGACTGACTCAATGTCTCAGCATCTACTGTCAGGAAACTGACAGAACTAGTTCCTCTTCATTACCTGCCTCATACATAACTGAAGCTCAGTGCAAGTTAAATAAATGCTTCAATAAATGAAATGAATAAAGGATTTTGAAGACATCCCACATAGCACAATTAACACAGAGCTTAGAAGTTTGTTGACGCTTCAACATTTGTAAGATAGCAAAGAAGAGGGTATTTTATGGGAAAACCAAGAAGGATTTTGGAAAACCCAGTAATTAAGTGACATGACAGCAGATGAATTTCATTTAGAAAAACAATTTAAAATGTTTGCATGAGCCGATGGATTTTGAATCACTTGTAACCTTTGAAGAAAAAGAACAGGAAAAGATCTTGGTGTTGCTTTAAACAACTCAATGAAGAAGTCAGAACACAGTTGCTGACTTCACAGGTAAGATGTTCAATGTGACTGGGGAAGGGAGAAAAGAGATGGAATTTATTTTAATGTCTTCAAGAGAAGTCCATTGAAAGGGGCCTGGATCACTTCCTTCCAAAGATACCTGGACCTCAAATCAGAAGGGAAAAGAGTCAAGTTTCAGGTTTTTGAAAAGCAGCAAGCCCAGAGAACTTTCTCTTTTTTGGAAAACTGAAAAATAGCAGCTGGGAACAAAGTGAGGGGAGTTCAATTTAGGAGCTCATATTTATCTTATTCCATTTGGCAGAAGTCAACAGTTACTCAGAATGAACAGCCCAACATTTAAGGCAGAAAGAAAGAAATCACTTTTTTTCTGGGCCATGTCTAATTAACCCTTGGAGCAGCACAGCAATTTTGTTTTACGGTGATGTTTCACTTATGAAGACTCAAAATAAAGATTAAATATGGGGTGTTGGTGAGTGGTTATTCTCCCCAGTATGTAACTCACAGGGCTCATCCATCCTTGTATCCAAAGGAGCAAGTGGGGCAAAATGAACACTTCTGCTCCTGCTGAGTCCTATATGTAGAATTAGATGCTGTAAGGGAATGAGTCTGTCTTCTGGATCCATTGCCTATGGTTCCAGTTTTAAAAGGGATATGAAAAGGCTGCTGTGTACTTATTGCTGCCTGTTCTTCAAGGCAAGTATGAAATTCTGTTGTCTGGTGTATCCTGACAGTGACCCTGACTTTCCCAAAACAAGGCTTTGTAAGTAGACACACACTTTCTTAAAATTATCTCTCTCATTCTCTTGAGGTTTGGGGAAGGATTTCCTAAACTGTTGGAAAAGCTATTTGAAGGAAAAAAATACCAAGAAAGAAAGAAACCCTCAGCCTACAGGTGATCAATTACTTTGGGTGAAACCCATTTGAAAGTCTTCTGAAATAAGCTGCGGAACTGCTTTGAATGCTTAAACAGATATGACAGCCCAACCTGCAGGTGAAAGATCTGCTGTGGCTCCTGGAATAAATAGCTGCATTAGCACCACAGGCAGAGAATAACACAAGCTCCACCTTGAATATGCTAAATGTCCTCATTATTCAAGAGGCATGCAAACTAGCCAGGTGCTCTGTTTAATGAAAAGACACTGTGCAAGCCAGCTGCATGAGAATCAGTGACGGGCGATTCTTCAGTTTAAGCAGATTAGTTTCACAGAATGTCTAATTTCCAGATGTAATAAAGCAGAAAACTATGTATGATGCCTATCTGGACAAAAGGATCTCTAAGACGTCTTGTACTTTTAGTATTCTCTGATTTTTGAATCTTCAGGTTGTGTGTATACCATGAGTCAGAAAGCAGCCTCTACTGGTGAGCTGTGATATTGCAGCCCAGCCCAAGTAGACATGGTAATTATAGCCAGCTTGTTTAGGAAGTGCTTCAATGTTTATGTGAAAATCCTTGGTTGAGGGCGAAGAAAAAAGTACAGGCTGAAAGATGGAACCATCTTGCAACAAGAGATATGGGAATGTGTATGGAGTCCTGAAAAGATAAAACAGCACTTTGTAACTCGTCTACCACACCCTCCTGCACACCAGAGGCAGCTGATGCTGGCGCACAATTTCCTTTACAAAACAGCTTTGATTTAATAGTTTGAGATCTACACCTCACTTTGTAATGTAAGCCAGTGGGAAAGTCATTTATTTAGTTACCACTTCATGGCCAATTAAAAAAAAAGTTTTATATTGCATGTGACAGTCACACAATGGGCCTTCTTTGGTCCCCAGAGAACAAAGGCTGATCTGTCAAGATAGTTTAAAGTCTTGTCAGAGGGACAAGGTGTGAAACATAGAAACAAACTGAATTGGAAGGGTGTCAGAAGTCCATCTTACCAAGTTTCTCCATTGTATCGATGGAGAAACTGAGGCTCAAAGAGCAATGGTGATATTCCAAGGACCTTCCAGCAAGAGGATAATCTAGTTGTAGACAGACTCAAGATTTATTGCTACCAGCCCAAAGCTCTTTATAATTTGATAGCCCAGCTCCTGGTTTTTCCAGTAAAGTTCCCATTTAACTAGGCTGTCCTATAATCCCACCAAAATGTGATTACATATTGGAAATTCCAATAATTCTGTACCCAAGTATATTTCCCAGATGGTCTCTCGCCCCAGGGGGTAGGGCCTGGTTTTTGATTCAGAAATCATGGTTACGGTAACATTACACCCCTCTAATCATATTAACCCAGATAACTGTGTCAACATGGTAAGGTGCCCTGGAAGGTTAACCACACAAGAGCATGATAAAAGGAGCTGACCCTTACCCACCCTGAGCCCTCTCCCTGCTCCTGTCCCCAAGCCCCCAGGACCCGTAGTAGGAGAGGAGATCTTCTGTGCCCTTTGAGAATCATCAGAGTCATCTTAAAGAAAGCTGAAATACAGAGGACAAGAGTGTCTTCCCTCCCAACATCCCTTATGTTCCTCATAATGGATCCTTTCTTTAAACATTACATCCCTCAATTAGCTCATAATTGCTGTCCACGCCATATGAATTATGCATCATGCAATGCAAATCCAGGTTCCCTGGCACTGAACAAATCACAAGCTTTTGAAGAAGCTGGAGTAATTACCAAAACAATCCCAGGAGACCTGGAGAAAATGAACATTATCTGGTCCACAGGCTATCTTTCCGGCCTGCCTTTCCCACTTGCAGTCTGGATCCACCCCTACACCCTCAGCTTTAATAAAATGTTGCTGGGGTTTGAACTTGGACTGTGTGCCAAGCAATGTGGTAATGTGTTCCAAGCAATGTGGTAACATATGCCACTTTTTAACACCTTTATTCCTCAAAATCCTGAGGGTCAGGAGTACTGTATTATACATCATACAAATTAGCTGGAAATACTTCTTCATCTGTAGTTGCTGGGTTTCGCATGCTGGGGCTTGGTTGCAATTCACTTTTGTGATATAAATGGGAAAAAAAAGCTTGTTTAAGCAAGTGACAAACTTCCTAACAAAGGATGGCTTAAAGCTATACTTTAAAAAAGCACAAAGGGGGCACTTTTGAAGTACTCAAGGTACAAATTACTAGTCATATTATATTTATTAAAACTACTTCAGAACATTTAAGGGAGGGTTAATATACATCCAAAATCCTGAAAATTGCACTTCCTGTATATTCAAATTCACGTATGCAGATCCTCAATGGTCTATCCTTTCATGCAATCATCTCAAATCATTTAGCTGTACTATACATATGTATATACATGCACATGTGTGTGTGTTGGTTATATTGAGTTTAATGGTAACAAGAGAACATGTGTCCCTCAGTGGTTGCTACCTTCCTTCCACCACCATGTCTGGATTCTAACTTGGAGAATAACATATTGCTGCAATTATACCCATATCCAGGTTGTTTCAATAAGCTATATCCATGTTTTTATACCCAAACCATTTGCATTAAAACAAATTATTCTCTTTAAGTTCATTCAACTTAAGGAGGTAAATGTTTATTTCTAGCTTCTTTGCATTTTTTAAAATAAATGTACAGCTTTCTCTTCAATACCCCACCCATCTTTCATGGAAATAGCGCTAAGCTAACTGCTGTTTCAAGCTTTTAATTATTTAATCATTTTGTCAATCATTTATTCATTCTTTAAAGGTTTATTGAAGGCCTATTCTGTGCTAACTTATTGAGTTAGGAGCTGGCATTGCCAAAGAGAGATAACACATGATCTCTGTTTTTTAAGCAGCCCATGTTCTGCTAGAGGACAAACACGCGGCTGTAGTGTGGAATGCTTCCTGTGCTTGGAGCTCAAACAGTGAAGGACAATGGACACGGAGGCAGGCAGGCCCGGAGCACCATTTGCTCATTTGTTGGTTGTTAGAATGCTCAGTTTCCTCATCTAAAACATGGGTGTAAGTAACAGTACAAACCTGCAGTGCCCTAACACTCTTTAGATTGCACTTAGAATCCATTTAGAAACTATTGAAATGTCAAGCATGTATTGGGATTTTCACTTAAAAAACAACAACAGGCAGACACTATTTTGAAATTAATGCTGACACAGAATGGATTCCTGAAGGGACACTCAGAGACTTCTTTTCATTCTACTCTCTGCCCAAGGACAATTCATCTATCTTGTCTGATTGCTACTTTCTTCATTGGACAAAAGATGAAGTTGAGCAAATGGCCTTTAAGATAGCTTTGATGTTTAAAATCAATGATTTTATTTATAGGTTACAAATCACAAACCCCTTTGGAGATCTCCCTTCTGCTAGGTATCTGATTGGGGTCAGGCCTGATGTTGTGACAAGTGGGCGTCACCCAGTGGTTCGGGAGGAATGTGGCCACGGGTGTCAGCGGGGAGCTGAGGTCAGGAGATGAGAGACATGAGAGCTTACATCACACTTGAAGGGGGAGATAGAGTTTAAATAGAAGAGCCACATCAAAGATGATAGCAAAGGATCTCACAGGACTAATATGGGGCCCAAGCAGGTGAGGCCTACTTCTCAGCATGGAAATTCATTCATTCATTCACTCAGCCAAAAATATGTTTTTAGCTCCTACTATTTGCCAGTTGTGCCAGGTGTTACACGTGCAGTATGAGTAAGACAGGTAGGGGACCCTGTCCTCACGAGGTTTATAGTCTCATAGGAGAAGCAGACATTAAGAAAAAAAACACATAAATACATAGTAATTGGCCCTGATAATAATTAGCCCAGAGTAGCCCTGGTTGTCATGGGAGCAGAAAAAGCAGACAGATCAGTCTGCTGTCAGTAAACTCTCCTGGAGGAAGTGACATTTCAGCTGTGATATAAAGGATACATAGAAACTAATGGTGAAGTTGAGGGAACTATTTCTGTCAATGATAGGCCCTGTGAACACGCCATTTTACATGGACTTTAAAAAGGGACAAGGGAGGGAGTTCCTTAAAAGGGCTGCTGAGAACAGAAGGACTATCACATTTTGTCTTCATCTATAAATGGGTTTATACATTGATATAGAGAGAGTGTCAAAATATTTTCTGTTTATCAAAGTTTCAGAAACTGCTGTAGCAATATCCATTTATTCTGCTTGCTTTTCCAAACAGAAGCTGAACACGAGCCTTGGTTTAGCCTTAAGTGGACTCGCTCCTCCTGCTCCCACTCCCTGCTCATGACCCTTCCTTGGCTGCACTGCCTTTCCTCCCTCGGAGGGAGGACGGAAGGCAAGAATGGAGAAAGTGAAGATTCATGAAATTTACAGTTATTCTACTGTGTCCAAAGTGTGTTAAAGAGCAAAGTGGCTTCACCAAATGTTAGTAAATGTTATATGGGAAGGAAAAAGAGTCAAGAATCCAGTATGTCCAGGAAATAGATTATAGGCTTATGCAGGCTTTTGTTGCAGGATTTATCAGAGCCTTTGATATCATAATGTACATTGTAAGTCTTCAATTGAGAACATGATAATAACAATTTCCAAACTTATTTGACCATGGAACATGCTTTTCTAGGAATATTTCATGGGTGTGTTGCACTTCAGAATAAATTTTGGTAAATGCTGTTTAAGTAAGTACCTCAGATTTGGGATTTAAAAGTGAAATGGGCCTTAGAGACCACCTCATCCAAACCTACTTTAGGGAGGACTGTGAGTAAAAACTGCCTATTTCGATCCACTTCTCTAGCATTATGCATTTGTTTTATATTATGGGTGCCTATCCTCTGAAGTTGCAGGACAGAAAGATGTTATAAAAAGATAAGGAAATCTTACACCAGTACTACGGAACTTGGGGCCATCACTGCTCTGGAGCTCAGTTTCTTTAGGTGTGGAACGAACATGAGTTGCGTCCTTGGGCTGTTGAAGAGTCCATGCTGGATATAAAGCACCTGGGACAGCGGAGGCACTCAGTACATTATTACCTCTCCCCTTCCCACTCTGGGAAATAAGCATCATGCTTTATGTAAATAGTCTATGCAAATATTCTATATTCTATATGCAAATATTCAAGACATTTTTTATCATGTTGGGTTTTATCCTCATCCCTAAGGGAGCATATTAATGCAAAGTAAAATGCTCTCTTCAGTTCTGCTGGTTTAGATGATGCCTCATTCTCCCAGGAAACTCTTCTCTTTTATAACCTAATGTTAAACTACATTAAAGACAAATACTTTGCAGTTCATCAACCTTTATAGGAACCCATGCTTCAGAATATGAGTATTTCAAAGTTCAGTCTCCCTTACACTTTAGAAAAGTAGAAACAGACTTCTTGAGGGGAAATGACTGGCCCAAAGTCACTTGAAGACCTGGAAGTAGCCCCAGCCTGTAGGCAAGGAGTGTCTAGTTGGGAACCTTTTCTCCAAATCAGCAACTCCTCATTTACTCTCTTGGAAACTTAAGGCCCAGCACGCTGAACTCCTTCCTCTTGGACCCTTTTTAACTCTGTAAAACCAGGAATCTCGCAGAGACTCTCATTTCCTCATTGACGTGGGAAGATGCAATTTGTTGAAAAGAGAAAAACCTTCCACTATCACAGTTTGCTATTTTGTGCCAAACGGAGGATTCAGCAGGTTGCAGCAGGGTTTGAGCTAGAGTTCAAGCTGAGCGCAGAACTCTCACTTTTGGAAACCAATTAGGAGGGGAGAGAACGGCCGGACTCCCAGAGAAAGCCTGCTTTCCGATGCTCACAGAGCCACACAGCCAGTGCATGTGAGGCTGCAGGGCCAGCATTTACACAAATCAGCTGAGCAGATTTTAGAAACAAAAACAAAGGTGAACTGAATCTCACTGAAGGTCACATTCTATGAAATAGAGCAGGGGTGTCAAACTCATTTTCACCAGGGGCCCCATCAGCCTCGCAGTTGCCTTCAAAGGGCTGAAATAATTTTGGGACTGTATAAATGTAACTGCTCCTTAACTGTTAAGGAGTTGAAATTACATTCGGCCCTTTGAAGGCAACAGCAAGGCTGATGTGGCCCCTGGTGAAAATGAGTGTGACACCCCTGCAATGGAGTGTAAATAACAAGAGTACTGATTCTTGCTCTCTGGTACTCACTCAGCTGTGGGGTTGGGCAGCACTGAAGACAGAACAATGACAGAGCTTGTGGGTCTGGGTTCTCGTGCGGCTCCTTCACCCACTGACTGGTGCCCTGGGACAAGGCTTGCTTCTTCCTGTCTGATCCCTCATCAGTCCTAAGGGTGTGATAGCTGCTTGACTTTGTGTAAAAATTAAACGAAAGGCTGAAATCAAACATCCACTTCAATAGCTTATTACTCCTGCAGGGCCGGTACCGCACTCAGTGCCGTAAGAGGATTAATCATGTCCTTTGCTGTCTAGGACACCCCTCTGTAGGGCACTTTCACCCCAGATTCTGTGATGGGCACTTTCACCCCAGTTTCTGTGATAGGCACTCTCATAAAGAATCTCTACAAAGTGCTCACAAAATAGCAAGGGAGTGCAAGGCAGGCCTTTGAGGTTCACCAAGGTGATGTATTTACTTATACCTGGCCCACATCAGAGACCTCGGTTTTGCAGCCATTGTGCTCTTGAATCCATGAGCCAGTGAAGGGATGCTGTGAATGGCAGTCTGGTCTACTTAAATAAAATCTGAGAATCTGCCAGGTAAATGGGAAGCACAGCAGATGGTCCCTGGAACCATCTTGAAATAGAGGTCACCCTGGCAGTTAATGCCAAGTGGATACATCTCCCAGTTCATAGGTCATGGGTCCAAGCTCCAGAAGTGATATGGATTTTCTGGCAGTGAGCACTGTGATGTAGCTAACTCAGGAGGGTGCACTGTTAGGAGGTGCAAGGCCTTAAGAGATTAGAAAACAGACTATACCCGACACATTTGTTCTAACTAGGCCCCAGCCCCATATCAGATCTTGGAGATGCCTTAGTTCCTCGTTGGGAGGAGGACTGGAAAGCACAGTAGAAGGCAACCAGATGTAGTCTTCTCAGATCAAATGGTCCTGGAGTCACCCAAAGAACGCTCCTAGAAGGTTTTCTTCCTACGTGGAAAGTTAAATCCTAAATGCAAGGCAGCAGAGGAGGCTTGGACTGTGCTGTCGATATCACTTGGGCCATCTCCAATGTTACAGTTGAGGAAACCGAGACAGAGAGGAGAGGCAAGATGACAGGCAGTGAGTGAGTGGCAGGGCTTGTTCTGGAACACAAGCTCCTGAACCTGGGACAACCTGGGGAAGCCCCTGAGCCAGCTCTCTGAACACCAGCCAGGTGAGCTCCATCACACAGGTGGTGTTCAGAGCACACCCTGGCAGGAGACACCCATCACCCTGGTTAGGAAGTGGGTTGAAAGCCCATCTGTAAAGCTAAGACTTGCTGTGTACACCCTGCCCTTCTGTTTCTCCTTTGCAACAGCCTCTGGCCACCCACTCCCAACCAGGTTCTCCTGGGTCCCTGGGAGTCAGAAAAATGATCCCGTCTAGAGTGAAAAAATAGGCATTCTCCCTATAACTCATACATAACTTTGCTAATCTTGCCTGGACCATGAGAGGAGACATGAACTATCTAAATACTTGGGACTGAAAATAAACATGGGAATACTTTCTAAAGAATATGATGGTCTAACCACTATGCTGTACACCTGAAACTAATATAAAATATTACTGAATAGAACTGTAATTGGATTATGTGCACTAAAATAAAAAGCAGCACCAAAGGCATCTTAAGCTTAAAATAAATAAATAAATGCTCGCAGGGAGTGCCCTGGCAAAGTGGACCCTGAGGGCAAGGGTATGGAACTGGTAGCAAAGATGTAAGGAGATTTTTAACCAGAAAAAAATGGGCCCATTCATCTTCACAGACATTTATTGAGTGCCTACTATGTGCAGGGCCCGGGATGTTCGTGGCCCCAGACATCTAATCAGCACTACAACCAGCGTCCAGCCCTCTTTCTGAATGTCAGCCACCCAGTCCTGGGCTTTGTGATAACTCTCTTTCTTCTTCACTTTCTTTCTTTCTTTCTTTCTTTCTTAAGCCACCAACAAAACTCTGACCTCTCCCTGAGCACACAATGCAGGCAGTCACTCATGCATTAACAACCACCGGGCCCCAAAGGTCGTTTCTATGACAACCCAGGGGTCCTTAATGACCCTGGCAGGCCAATGATTTTGTTTTGTTTGAGAGTGAAGGAATAATAAGTCAGGCTGGCTGCTCCAGTGCTCTCCCCCTCCCCCTTGGGCTCCCACACCCCTCCGCCCGCCTGCACTGATATACTGTTCGTTATCTGGCTGCGCATCAGCCCCAGAGACAGGGAGGCAGCCAGCAATGAAAGACAAGAGCCTAACTGCAGACAAAGAGCTGTAAAGGACCAGAGTGTGCCCTGCATACAGGACTTCTCGAGCTTCATTAATTCCATCGCTGGCCAGTGAGTGGGAACCAGGGCCCTGGGATCCAGGCTCCTGGAGTCGAATGCACCCGTGTGAACACCCAATCACCTCTGGGCTCTTTAGAAAGATCCAGAATGGCCAAGCCCTACCCAGGAGGTGTGTCATATCGCAGCCAGACAGCACCATGCCCAATGGCAAGACCTATCACTTTAATGATAGGAAGAGCTTAACGTGCAGCCCCACAAGCTTCCATACGATCACCAGCAACTTTGGAGGCTGGGTTGAGCACCCAAACAAAGGAGGCAGCATGGCCTCCAAGCTGATTGCTGCCCACCATCTGATGGTGGGGCCTCGCCCCTCCAGCTTCTCCAGTTTGGTCGTCTGGTTCTACCCTTGCTTGCATTGTCTTCGGATCTTGGGACAAATCGGCCTCCAGCTTGTCACATTAGTTTTCCAACGTGCTGTTTGGCAGCATGGGATTTTACTAGCAGACACTTGGAATTATTTTTGTTGCATGTTCATGGCTGAAATCCCCTAGAATAAGTCATTATCCCCTTTTTTAAAAAATCAGCTCTTCCTGGCTGCCTGGTGGCCCAATCAGTTGACTCATTTTCCATGCTTTCCCTCAAGTAATTAGCGTTTTCATTTTTCCCAGACCTGCCTATTAGAGAAACTCCAGGATCTCATTCAGTTGAAGCCCATTTTTGTTGTTTTGAGTTGACTTGCCTCAGCCTCTACTCAAGAAACAAAAGGAGAGACCTAGAGAAGAGCTCAAAGAGATGTGTGACTTAGGCCTGAGTTCTCCTACCTGGGCTGTTTATTAATCGAGGAGATGGACAAAAAAGGCAGTGAACTGTGCTTGAGGACCCAGGCAAGGGGCTCTCCGGGGAATTCCAGCCTCTGCTGCTGGTCTCCGGCACAATATGGGCAAGGGTATTTCATCCTGGCACAGCAGTCACTGAATCCCTCTCAGAACTCAGAAATCCAAAGGTGCAAAAGCAAGATGCTGTTGTTGCAGGGAGAGCATCCATCATCCCTGCTCCTCTCTGGCCTCAGTTCCCCCCTGTGAAATAAGTGGCTTGATCTGGATCAGGAATGGAAAACTCTGAGAAGTCTCCCAAGCCAGCAGGCAGCTTCGATGAGGGTGGAAAGCCCGCCCAGTGGGAGGCCTTGGGGAGTAGTTCCTGCATTTGCTGCCATGAGGAAATGTAGGTCCAGTATTGCCAGAGTTCCTAAGGGTCTCAAAAGAAGACAGAACTTGTTTTTTTGTTTTTTTTTTTAATGTGAAATCATCAGATTTCTAAATGTTTTCAACTAATTCTAACTTTTCAGAACATTATGTTGATCAAAACCAGAACGAAACGCGCTGCACGTAACGTGTGGTCCCAGGACCACCGGTTTGCACCTTCTGCTCCAGGCCTTTGCAGCCCCAGGTGTGGTGAGATGACCCTGCTCCAGAAGCGCTGCCATGTGTCTGTGAGGCCTCAGAAATCCGCTGTCTGCCTTCCCTTAACCGGACATTCTCCAGAACTTGCCCGGAGGGCAGGTCTGCTCCCTGTGTCCACCTTTTGTTCCAGCCCAGAGTAGAAGAATGAACTCATCCTGGGGGCTGCACACTCACTCTGGTCCAAACCTTTCCTTCAGGCAAGGGAAGAGCTAAGCCACCCAGGGCAGATAGCTGTTTATTCTCTTTTCCAGGGAATAGGGCTACTCAATCTCATAATAAATGCTTATTTTTTTCAGTCCTCATTTTCTAGATTTTATAACCATTGACACATTTGACCATGGTTCTTTCCTAAAATTCCCTGTGCACATGGTCCCTGATCTGACTTCACCTCGGTCAGCATCATTTCCTCTAAAGTCTTCCCAGTCTCCTCTTGCATTTCCCCTTCCTTCTCTAACATTCGAAGCAGGGGCTGTCCCCAGGGCTCAGTCTTCTGCTGTCTCCACAACAGTGTTCTTCGAAGTACTTATACCTCCAATTCTAATTTCTTAGCTTCAAACTCTCTGAAAGATACTGGTACTACCCCATTACTTGGTGCCACCTCAGGGTCAAATGATCCAAAAGGAAAGCATTACCTTTGCCCTAGATTTCATTCTACCCTTGGTCACACAGTCAGTTTTAGTGGCCTTGCCGTTTGAAACTGGGTAGCAACTTGGCATAACAGAATGAGCAAAGTCCTGTGTTCTTCGCCATTCATCTTAAGTTTCCTCATCTTTAAGACAAGACTGTTCTAGGACTAAGCAATCTAGAAATTGACAACTCAGCAAAATAATTTTATAAACATACTTTTTTCCATTCTCGATTATAATTAATATGTACTTCCCACCCTCATCTCGTCCATACCCAACAGCTGCAAACTTTGGTCCATGCCCCCTCCTGTAGGATATCCCGCACCTACCTCCCCAGCACCCTATGTGACACCCTCATTTGGTCTCACTAGCACCACTGCTGTAGCTTCCAGGTTAGAGCCATGTGAAGACTTCTAGATTACTCTGCTGAAGGCATCGTGCTAAATGAAACCCCACTTGTCTAAAACTGGCAATGTGTCCTCAGTGCACCCTAAATGAAGCCCACAGTCTTCATCCTGACTTTCAAAGCCCTTCACAGCACGACCCAGTGTGTCCCACACTCTTCAGTGTCACATGCTAGACCCTCCAGACAAATAGAAGGTATGTGTTTTCCTATTTCCAGCTGAGCCCATAACATTTCCTTTAGCTGGAAGGGTCTTCCACTATCAATTTCACCTAAATCTAAGTGCTTCCAAGTGTTTAAGGCTCAGCTCAAGGTTACATTCTCTAGCAAGTCTGTTCTGCTCCCCCGGTCAGCCGTTCTCTCCCCTACTCCTAGTTCAAGGTGACTTTGTTCTTTCTCATTGTGGTACATCATGGATTTTGCCCTAGTCTGCTCAGGCTGCCATAACAAAATAATATAGACTGGTGACTCAAACAATAAAAATGTATCTTCTCAAATTTAGGAGAAGTCTAAGGTCAAGGTTCCAGCCGATTCAGTTTCTGCTGATGGCCTGCTTTCTGCTTTGCAGATGGCTGTCTTCTCTCTACATCCTCATAGGACTTTTCCTCTGTTTGTGGTGGGAGAGAGGGCAGGAATGGGCAGGGGGGAGGTGGGGGTAGAGAGAGAGAGAGAGACACTCAGGTGCCTTCCCTTAAGAGAACACTAGTCCTATAGTATCAGAACCCCACTATTATGATTTCATTTAACTTAATTACTTTCTTAGAGCTCCCATCTCCAAATACAGCCACACTAGGGTTAAGGCTTCAACATATGCATTTTGAGAGGACTCCTTTATTCAGTCCATACAGGTATCTTGCATTGGTCATGTGCACATCTTATTTCCCCTTCTAAGTCCTAAGCTTTTCAAGGACAGACTCTGTGTCTCGTGTGTCTATAAATGGTATTTAATGGTACCATCCATGTAAGAGGTGCTCATCAAATACTTGAGGTGAGTCTCCAAACAAGGTCTCCATCACCCTCCAAGTCAGCAATTTTCATCCTTTTTTTTTAATCTCATGGCACACATACACTAATTACTAAAATTCTGCAGAACATCAAAAAATATATCCTATTTTTGCTGATCTGACAAAAATAGGTATAGTTTTGATTCATTCACACCACATGGCAATTATTGTGTTGGCTGTTGTCATTTTTTAATTTGACAATCTAAGGGAAAAAGAGGTCCGTGCTTCTGACTAAATCATCAAGTATTGCCATGTTTCAAAAATTCTTGTGGCACAGTTGTGTGCCACGCACATCGGTTGAAAACTGATGCTCCAAGTTATCAGAAACTAGCAGTTGCAAGATGGCTCAGGGCTTTTTATGTCAATGCCTTGGCCTACATGTAGCCATTTTAGCTAGATCCACCCCTTCCCCACCTCCCTGGGATGTAGGGGTTATCTCACCCATCTCTTCCTTTAGATAATCCACTTGAATCTACCAAGTAAACAGGGTTTCTCGCCAGTCTGGCAGTTATGTCCATCCATTTCTTTATTGCCTAATGATGCACATTTGCTTATATGCCAATCTTCCCAAGTGAGGTCCTTAAAGACAGCGACTGAGGTTCTTCAGTCTTATAGATCTAATACCTGGCGAGTTGCTTGACAACTAATAATAGCATAATTAAATATTTGTTAAAATAAGGAAAGAATAAAAATAGGAGCAGTAAGAAAATTCCCCCTATCTTTCCTATAAACTTCCTGAAATTGTTTTTTAAAAGCAAATTTATTAGAACATTTCAGACAATTACTTTATACAACTATTCACAGGATATTCTCATTTCAGATCCCATGACAATGAAAAAAAATTAGTATACAAAGAAAGTGAAAGAAGGGAAATTGGAGATCTATATTAAATTTTAAAATAAAATTTCTCAATAAGAGTAGCTTCTTGTTATCTAACATATTTTAAATACAGAAACATATTTTAAAACCATCACAAACGCTGTTTCACTTATTCTAATATAGCAGAGTTTTCCTCCAGGATAATGCAGGTAAAATGTATATGAACCCATCAGATCCCTAACAATTCTAATAACAGTAACAATAAATGATAATATTAACATTTGCAGAGCCAAGCACTCAGCTATTATATTCCCATATAATGTTTATGAAAATCATAATAGGTCAGAATTATTATTTCCATTTTACAGTTATAGAAACTGAGATTCAAAGAGATCAAGTAGCTTGCTTAAGGACATGAAACTTGTCAATAGCTAGCATGACCAACCATCCTGGTTTGCCCACGATGTGGGACTTCTGGTACTAAAACTGGGGCAGTCCCAGGCAAACCAGCATGAGTTATTCATCTTATAAGTGACATACATAGAGTTTGAAACCGGTGTCAGATGCCCGAACTTCAGCTATCAACGCTATTCAATATCTGCTTGGTAAAGCCTTCAGCTACCATGTTTACAAACCAAGGTAACATTTTTGATGTTGTAAGTTCAACAGCATCATCAAGCATTGTGAAGTGTATGAGTTTATAGTCTGAGACTGGAAGCTCCTTGAGGGCAGAGGCTCTTTGTCTTGCAGTCCCAATAAGACTCCTTATTATACCCAGCCCAGGTTTAGGAAAAGCCTGTTCTACGTGAAATGCTTTCCCAACCCATCATTAACTGATCACTCTGCTCCCGAAGCGCCGTACCCCTCAGCCATTCCTCCCTTTTCCCTTCTCACCCCACACACACACTCGAAGTGTTGCCTTTCTCCTCATTCTTCCCCACGTTCTTCTGCCTGTCTGCTGCTGCCCTAGAGATTTGTGTTTCTTTGCCTGCTTCCTTTTTCCTTTTTAACACTGTCCTGTGACCCTCTCTGAAGTCACAGTTTCCCTGTGTGCCATCTTGGGTTCCCTCTACTGGGGAATTATTTAGTTGATATGTACACTTTGGGTGCCAGAAAGCTAAGTGCAACTGGCAATGAGCATGCAGTTCAATACATTACAATGTCTTCGTGTTTTCCCTGACTTAGGACTTGTAAAGGAGTAGTCAAAATGGCAGAGATCCCTGATTGTCACCCAATATTTATTTTCCCTTCTCCCTTGGAATAGTATATTTACCAGGGTGCATGGCTGCCTTGAACCACATCTCCCAAAAGCCTTTGCATGGCCATTTGACTAAGTCCTAGCCAAAGGGATGTTAACAGAGGTGTCCTTAATAACTTCTAGGGCTTTTCCTGAAGAGAGCTGCCGTGTGCACTTTATTCCTTCTGCTTCATCATTTTCTCTCTTCTGGAACATAAATGCCATTTGTACTATGAAGGGAAGGCCCACAGTGCAAAGATGACAAGGTGATGATCTAGAAGATTCCTGGTCACTGAACCAGTTGGGTGTTATAGTGGCCTTTGATCTGCCCACCCAGAGTTTTGTATAAAAAATAAACAAGTTTCTATCTCCTCTAAGCCACTGTTATATTTTATTTTGTATAGTGCAGTTTTAATCCTAAATAACATAGTTGCAATGATTGAGGTTGCTGTGTGAGATGAAAGTATGTGTCCCACCTAATAATACTCTGTTTACATCAACAAAGCACAGAGACACCACTCAGCTTTGATGGTCACACTGTGGAGAAAGACAAATAAGACCTTGGGTGGCCATGGGATCGTCTACTTCTCACTGTGGCTTGGTGTCATTTTCTCATCCCCTGTGCCCTCACTGCCCTGTGGTCCCTGCTGAGCTGTATTGGAATGGTTGTATCCAGGCTTTTATTTGAACTGCAGATGGTGTCTTCAACTGCGATCACACACAGTTTACACTTCAAGTGGAAATTCTCCACCAACTCCATGTCTCTAATTCTGGCTTTCCTCCTTCGTATTGGTCAGCATGCTGCTCATTAGACGCTGTAACAGAGGAAAACTACTCATCTGCAGCAGATTCCAGTGAGTACCTGAGGAGCAATGTCTCTCTGAGCACTACTCTGCCGTGTCCATTCTCACTCTATTGCACTTCTGATCTACATTACAGTGGAAGAAAAGATTTTTGTAGCTCCTGATTTTTGATGTTTTTAGTGAAACAACTTCCAGAGTAAATATAACATGAAAAAGCCTCCCCAAGATGCTGCAGTAAACACAGCCTACTTTCCACTCCCAAATCATAACGGACTGGAGGTTTCTGTGCCAAGTTCACATAAGTGACCAAAGCTGAAGGCCCAGCCTCAAGTAGCACAGGGTGCTTTGGTAATTTAGCTGAATAGGACTCATGGCTTAGATCTAAAGTATTATATCCTCTCTCATTTCATCTCTCTTGGGCACATGCTGTCTCTTGCCCTTTATAATATAAAGCTTATATTAGCTTTAACCAGTAGTTTGTTATGTAAAATGTTCCACATGACAGCTCAGATTTGCCCTAATTCTCCCATTTCCTGCAACCTCTTAAAGATCTTTCTTAATGTCCTTGCTCTGTAATCCATTAATTTTTATTTTATGAGTAGAGACTTCCCTTGATATTTCTTTGCTACCCCTTTTTTCTTTTTTCTCAGTCTTTTTTTTTTTACTCTTCTTGACATCCTCTCTTGTCAAGCTCTTCTCCATATTTGATACAAAGCTCTCTTGTTTTAAGTGAGGTCTACTGCCCAATATGTCATCCTCCACAAAAAGGAAAGAACAGTCAAGATGGCCTTCTCAGAAACAAAAGTAAAAATGTTTTTTTTTTTTTGGATAGTTCAAGGTGAGATCTAGTGCAATATGCCCACGTCACCCTTTTGTATCTATTCCTTCCCCTTTTCTTCCATGGGCTCCACTATCTTTTTTGTTCATCTCTCATAGCACTGATAATGCGTATCTAATATAGTAAGGTACTCCTTCACCTCCCTACTAAGCAATGAGCATTTGAAACCAGGGACCAGGCCTTTTACTTTTGTTCATGGAACCAAGCAATATCAAGTTCTGCTTAGATGCTAAATGATTAGATACTATAAACTAAGCAGCTTTCTTTGTCTTAAATTAATGATTTTGCTATCATGAACTAAGAAGTTACTGGACTTGATTAAAAGAAAGTGATAAACTGGGCTTTGTCAAATTAAAACTTTTGCTCTTTGAAAGGCACTGTTAAGAGAATAAAAACAAAAATCAAAAAACAAGCCAGACAGAGAATATGAAAGGCCTTGTATCTGAATATTTAAAGGACTTTAAAAAATCAATAATAAGAAAACAACCCAATTAAAAAGTAGGCAAAATATTTGAATAGTTATTTTATGAAAAAGGATATATGGTTAGAAAATAAGTTGCTCATGCTCATTAGCATTAGGGAAATGCAAATTAAAAACCATAAGATGATATCATTTCCTATTAAAGTGGCTAAAACTACAAGATTGACCATGCTAAGTGTTAATGAAGCTGGGAAGGAACCCGAATATTCACGCACTGCTGGTGGCCATGAAAATGGGACAGCCACTCTTGACAATAGTTTGTAAGTTTCTTAAAAAGTTAAGCATACACCTTCCATTTGGATCCAGCCACTTGATCCTCAGTATTTACCCACAGGAAATGAGAGCATTTATTCATACAACAGCTTGTACATGAATCTGCATAGCAGCTTGATTTGCGGCAGCCAAAAACTGGAAAAAATTCAAATGTCCATCAACAAATGAATGGATAAACTATGATATATCCTTACAATTCAATATGACTCAGCAATAAAAAGGATTGGATATTTGATATATATTACAATGTGGATGAATCTTAACATAATTATGCAGAGTGAAAGAAACCAGGCAAAAATATATACACTCTATGAGTCCACTGATATAAAATTCTAAGATACATGAATTAATCTATAGTCAGAGAAGGCCCATGAATGCTTAGGACTGGGGTTAGATGTTATCAAGGCGCTACAGACAGGTGAGAGGAAATTTTGGAGAGTTGACAGATATACTCACAATCTTGATGGTTTTATGTGTGTAGGTAGATAAGTAGGTAGGTAGATGGATAGACAGATAGATAGATAGATAGATAGATAGATAGATAGATAGATAGATAGATAGACAGATGCTTTTGATTACTGTCTCTCAGTCTTTCAATTGGTTTTATTTTACTCAAAACCTTCTCTAGTCTACCTACTTCTTTCCCCATTAAAGATACCACTCTCAGAGACAGAGTCAAGGGGCAGATTTGGCCTTTCATAAAACTGGGTGATGGGTTTCTTGACCTCGCTATAAAAAAATGCATCTGGGAAGATGTGATGTTATTGTATTGTGTTACTGACACATATGTCTCTCAGTTTCTTTGAGCATCTTGTCTTCAGCCCCAATTAGGACAGCAATGTAGGAGGCACCTGCAGCCTGGGCTCATTTTGAGAGTCTAGGTGTTAGTAGTAAATGCGTGAATGATCGATCCCGCTAAACCATGTAGGCTATGAAGTCACAGCCTGGACCCTAAGTTTCCTCTATGGATTGTTGAGCCTCTTTTCAGTGCCAGGACACATATATGGATTTGATCATGCAGTGCTGTTGAGATTTATCTTCTGGAAAGCCAGGAACCATTGAAGGTGTTTGAGCTCCAAGTTGGTGGAAGAATATTCTGTGAGTATTTGTAGGACAGGTTGCTCTCAGGATCCAAATGAAGAGGAAAAACTGGAGGCCGGTTCCAGACACCGCTCAGAGCCATGAAGCTTTATTGATTACATTTCAAGCATAACCCCTTCATCAGTTCCCAGCTCCAAATTTGGAGTCTGCTGTAGTCTATTCATGCCAAAGCTAAAAGTAGCACAGAATTACAGAGGCAGACATAAAGGAGATCTGGGAAGGCATTTTCCTTTCTTTCCCCCCAGTCGCTCAATGCTGAAAAGGTATCTCTGGCAGCAGGCCCAGCTCTCAGGGAACGGGTGTGAAAGAAGGTGCTATGAGTGTCTGGCTAACTTTGAGGGGACTCGACCCAGCTGGGGCCTGGGCCTAGCATTTGTAGTCTCATGCATCCTTCATCACCTTATTGTCCAGTTTGTCTTCCTTCAGCTGTTTGAATGCCCTGCAAACACACAGACATCATCCCCTCTTTCCCACTGTCTTGTGGTTTACTCTTTCTAGCAACCTCTCTGCACTGGGTTCTGTGCAGCCTGTGACAGAATAGTGCTCCTAGGAGGTGGGTGGCACTGCTTACAGCAGGGTCTGTGCAGGAGAGCACCAACCAGATTCCAGACACACAGCATCAGTCAGCTAATCAGAGGGGCACAGGGGGCACCAAGCGGGCCAAGGCCTTTCTCTATCTCTGCAGACACTCATCTGGTCATCCTTTCTTCCGCTATTATTCTGGGGTATGTGGATGGTTGATGATGTGCAGCAGTGGTTTTCAACCAGAGATGATTTCTGCTTTGAGGCATTTTGGGTTGTCACAATTTGGGGTTAGCTACTGGGATCTAGTGGGTAGAAGCCAGCGATGATGGCAAACATGCTACAGTGCACAGAACATTGCCCACAACAAAGAATTATCCAGCCCAAAAGGCACCGAGGTTGAGAAACCCTGATACACACTGAGGCCTTGTGAACCGTAGGGTTACATCTTAAAAACAGCAATTCCAAAGTCCATGCTCATGACTCCAGAGAAGCGAGGAGATGCTTATTCCTTCAGGGAGCCTCAGACACATAATTATTGTGGGAAAAAACAGCAAAAGATAAGAGCCCTGAGGACTTGGAAGTGACAGCTGAGAGCAGGAAAAGTAGCAGTTATTTGTAAACATGACTGAGAAGGAATTCATTGTGGCTAGTGTCTAAGGATGGGATGTCTTCTAGAAATAACTGATATGTGCACAGTACTTAATTGTTTTTATGAAGTACTTTTTATAAATCTTATCAAAAATATCAAAAGCAGTTTTTAACCAAAATAGCTACATCAACAACAAAACCCACAGGCTTTGGCATATAAAAGTTTAGGTAAATTTAGCTGAAACATAACTCAGAAAAATGAGGTGCTACCATCTATACTTTGGAGATTTCTGAATTTTTAGATGTCAGAAATGACTATATAAAATTATTTTGTTTATTTGAAAAACTTTTATGTATTTATTGCTTATTGTAGCAGGTGGAACAATAACTTAATGGGAATGTTATATAATACAAGCAAGTGAAAAGAAGAAAAAGATCCATGATTCTAATATCTAGAGATGTATGTTGTTAACATCTGAGTGAATAAAATCATATCTTTGTTATAAACGATTATCACATAATGCTTGCTATATTGTGAATTTAAAAATTTATATTATAAACATCATCCCACGTAAATACTCATACATATGACATCAGTTTTGATAGCTGGGTGGCTGTGCTATATCATTACAGTCAGTGCTGTGGTGAACATGGGGCATTATCTTCAGATAATATGAATGTGAGGAGTGCCCTGAGGTCCGAAGAAGGTCTTTTTGTCATTGTTGTTGTTCTTTGGCAAAAATTCCAACTAAACATGACTGCATCCCAAGTCTCTCCTGCATTCTGTGTGCCCTGTCTTTGGATGAGAGACAGGCTGAATATGACAGTTAATTTTATGTGTCAACTTGACTGGGCCAGGGTGTCCAGATATGTGGTCAAACATTATTCTGAATGTTTCTGTGAGGATGTTTTTAAATTAAATAGACATTTAAATTGATAGCCTTTCAGTAAAGCAGATTGCTCTCCACAATGCAAGTGGGCCTCATCTAATCAGTTGATGGCCTAAATGGAACAGAAGTCTGACCTCCTCCATGCAGGAAGGATTTCTGCCAGCAGACTGCTTTCAGACTTCATCTGTAACATCAGCTCTTCCTGGTTCTCCAATAGATGGTGTTTGGATTCAAACTGCAACTCTTTTCTTGAGTCTCTAGGCTTCCCCATCAGATGTTGATGAACCAAAATCATATGAGTCAATTCCTGGCAATGGCATCAAAAGAGTGCCTCTTCCTTGTCAGTGGCTATATAGCATACTGTTATCAACACACAGTCATAGTGTGGGCCTATACTCCCTCTCTCACCAGTAATTCGCACTGGAATTCCACATGGACACCTCTTGCAGCACCTGGATCATCCCATTTTCCATGTGAATAAACAAGCTCAAGAGGATGTTATAGAGGGACACTTGGTCCTAATCCAATGTGTCCAACTCCTGTCTAATGGTCTGCCCCCCACACCACACTTGACGGTGCATGGCAGAGAGGTTATTTCCTCCTGAAACAGAAGGGAGTCCACAGTGCGGTGGTCCAGAAACTCAACTGCATGAGAACTGTGTAGACTGTGGAAGGGACTGGGGATATTTGTCTAGAAGAGGAGAGCAAAGAGCAAGGTAAGATTGTGGTTGATGGCTTTACTGATGAGCTTTGTTATGAAAGAGAAATTTGGTTTACATATGGCAGGAGGCAGAACTGCGATCAGTGGGTGAAACCACAGAGAAGCAAATTTCAAATCATTGTAAGCCATTTGGGACAGGTAATGAGTTTCCTTTGACAGGAGCAATGTCATAGAGACAGACTGCTGCAAAAAACACAGACTGTGCTGGACAGGGTGATCTTTCACATCCTTCCCAGCCTTGAATTTGGTGAGATCTAACCACATGCAGCTTGGATGCAGAAGAAGCCACCCCCTCCCTGCCTAAGCTGGATAATGGATAATGCAACAGCCATTTCAGAAGAGGCATGCAGTCACCTAAGACGTGTTTCTAAGGGAGGTAGCCCACTTCAGCCCAGGCAGTCCCGCAGGTTCCTGGTGCCACCCGCCCACTGGGACATGGGCCTCTGACTCACCCAGGGAGCTGATGATGGCTTCTATAAACAAGGCTTCGCTCGGCTTGCAACCCAAATGGCCTGTGCCTGGCAAGGCACAAACCTCCACGCGCTCAGGGTCTGCACATGTTTACAGTGCTGCCGTGCTCTGGCCAAGTGGGCAAGTAATTGATGACAAGACCGTGAATGTCACAGACTGAACTGAGAAAACTGCTCCCTGAAACTGATTCTGGCTCACCCCAGCCTAACTCCCTAGTCTCAACAGAGCCCAAAAGGATCCTCCTCCACTATTTCAGGAACCAAGGGGTTCTCTGTACAGCTGAACTGGGATAGCGTGGTGTAGCTCCCACTAGGGACTTCTGAGAAATGGCTCAGTCACTGCTGCCTGCTGCAGGCTGGTTTGCAAACTGCCCTCAAATCCTCCTCCACACCCACCTCCCTCACTGCTCCTTCCTGGGAACACTGGCTTCACAAATGGTCAGAAGATTCCTTTCTTCAAGTGCCTTGGGACACTTGCGAATCTGAGGCTTCAGAAGGGCAGAGGCCTAGGGTAGAAAGGACATGTGTGAAGATGGCTTGAGCTGTCTGAGGTGGACTTGGGTTGCTTCAATGTTTCCTGGCTGTCAAAAGAGCCCCCACTTCTCAAGGATCATCGGCAGTGTTGGGAGTGAGGGCAGTGACAGCCCTGTGCTGCTCTGACCAGCTCACGTGTTTCCCTCTGGATGTGAGGGGCTGGAGAAAGACAGTGCCAGCCGGTATGGTGAAGCTGCAGGACTGGCAAAGGGCTAGGCTCTTTAACAGAGTGAGAGATGGTGAGAGACATGGGGGATGTTTGACCTGAAGAATAAAAGATTGGGGAGAAAATGAGAGTAGCTTTCACCCCTCTGAACAGCTGTTGGGAGGAAAAGAGGATAGATTTATCCCATGTGGTCCTGAGGACTATGGAAGCTAAAAGATAGGGTTTGATTCACAATAAAGAACTTCAGTATCTACACAGTTATACATATGACATGGGCTGCCACAGGAAACAGTGAGATCCCCCCTGAAAGTATGTAAAGTGAACTGGTGATGGTGGGGAGGTAGTGCCAAAATCATCCCTGAAGCCCATCGAGAGGTGAAGATTTCGATCATAGACACCTTCCTAAAAGTCTGTACCAGGTAGCCATTGTCAAAAATATGAAGAGTGACAAACAATCAGAGAGTTTCAGCCACAGATAGCAAAACACTGATTTAACTGAAGTGTCTGCAGGTTGACTTGACACAGCTTGTCTGGGCTGGGTTGGCTTGGAGTAGCTCTGTGTCACATGATTTTCCTCCTCCTCCTAGGACCAGAAGGCTCCCTGGGCTTATTCATCTCACTGTGACGGCAGAGGGACAAAAATGCAAGCAGAAGAATGCAAAGCTTCTGGAAGCCCAGGCCCAGGGGCCATCACTCTGCCTCGTTCTACTGCCCAAGACAAGTCACATGACTGAACCCAAAGTAATGACAAAGTCGACCATGGACACAAGGAGGGGCGAGGAACTTAGGCCAATTGTGCTGTTTACTCCCGTGGTCATTATGTCAGCCGTGGTGGACAGACACAAGGTCAGTGTGCAAACATTGAGTACATGCTTGAGATATTCACTAGCAAACAGAATTGTCCCAAAAGCAAGTTCTCAAGGAAATCAGTGTTCTCTGTAAAATGCAAAAAATCTTGGTTATGCAAAACTCTGCTAGGCACAAACTCAGGCCTTTGGCTTTTATGTTGTACTGAAAATTCTATAACCTACAACAGGAAGGAGGATCGGGCATCATCCAGCCCAAGTATTTTACTTCACAGACTGGAAGTCCAAGGCCCAGGAAAGGGAAGGGGCCTGCCCAAGTTCACACAGCTTACATTCAGCCTTCAATCAAGTGTTCTATCTGTGCCCCTGCACTGCCAGGAGTCATATGGGCTTGCTATACCTCTGGGGCCAAGTGTGAGTGTCAGTTAAAGGTAAAGTGCAGCTTAGAACCACACCTACAATTCTTGTGAGATTTCAATCAAGTGACAGATTTACAAAGATTGGCATGTAATAGGTATGTGATACCCAATGGATAGTGCCAATGTTAGTCAATCAAGCACAACATCTGGGCACTCAGAGGCAGTACAGGAGATTGCTAGGGGCAATAGAAACCAAGGCTGCTTTTAGAAAGGCTTTCGCCAGGAGCTGGAACAGGAGTATGGTTTTTAGGCTGCCCACAGGGGCACATGGCATCCCCTGTCCTCTTTCAGACTGGCTCTGGTTGGGTGTATTGGCTAGAAACAACTTGGTTCTAGAGAAAAGGATGCAGATTCTGCCCAAGTGAAAGGACTTTGCAACTGAGTGTGGTGTGGCAGCCTGGCCATGCAAGAGGATGAAGGGAAGGCCCTCTCTGCAGTACCGCTCACACTACTACCTCCTTTGACAGGGCCAAATCCCCAAGGGCCAGATCCAGATAAGTGACCTCTGTGGAACCATTACCCTCATGTTTTCCAGGTCTTCCCAGCACTGCCTTAGACATCTCATGTCCTTATTTTTTTTTTTTTAAGATTTTATTTATTTATTTTCAGAGAGAGGAGAAGGGAAGGAGAAAGAGCAATGCATGGTTGCCTCTCACATGGTCCTCATTGGGGACCTGGCCTGCAACCCAGGCATGTGCCCCGGATTGGGAATCGAACCAGGACCCTCTGGTTCCCAGCCCGCACTCAATCCACTGAGCTACACCAGCCAGGCTCATGCCCTTATTATAAGCAAATTGCCTTAAGGATGGACACGTAGATGATGCTCTCGGGGCCAGCACAGTGTGACAGAGTAGAGAAAACTGCCAGCAATGAGATCACACCAATGGCCACTGGGCTGTGAGGTCACAAGGAATGGTCTATTGATTCCATTTCACGAATTCACAAGTTATTTCAGGGACAGTGTCTTTCCCTAGCACCTAGAAGAGTATTTGGCATACAGAAGATGCTAAATAAGTGTGGGCTGAATGAATAAGTGTCAGATTATTCTGAGAGGTAATATAAGTCTTACTGGAGGAGATGAAACATGAATATGCTTGTAATATGGGTGGGACTGGAATCATGATGGTCAGTTATGCTGGATATGGATTTACTTCCCCTGCACCAAATGTTTCTGGCCCAATTTCCATGCATGAACTTACAGAATGCCTTGTCTACTCTCATGGCCTTCTGCTCCATTGCTTCTGACAAAGTAATTCACCTCACAGCAAATTAAGTACAGCAATGGGCCTGTGCTCTTGGAATTCACTGGTCTTGCCATGTTCCTCATCTCCATGAAGCAGCTGGCTTGATGGAACAGCAGAATGTCCAGGAGACAATACCTTGCAGGGCTGGGGCAGTGTCCTCAGTGATGCTGTATGTGAGTATGCTCTAAATCAACACCCAACATGTGGTGCTGTTTTTCTCGTTGCCAGGATTCACAGGTCCAGGAATAGAAGAGTAGAAATGAGAATGGCACTGCTCACTATTACCCCTAGTGATTTTCTATCACAAATTTGCTTCCTGGCCCCATGATTTTATGCTCTGTTCGTCTAGAGGTCTTAGTTCCGAAGGGAGGAATGCTTCCACCAGAAGACAGAACAATGATTCCATTGAACTGGAAGTTAAGACTCCCATCCCACCCACTTTGGGCTCCTCCTGCCTCAGAATCAACAGGCAAAAAAGAAGTTACTGTACTGGTAAGGGTGATTAATCCTGACTACCAAGGGGAAATTGAGTTGCTACTACACAACAGACATAAAGAAAAATATGTCTGGAATACAGAGCATTCCCTAGGGTGTCTCTTAGCATTACCATGCCCTGTGATCAAAGTTAATGGAGAACTACAATAATCCAATTCAGGCAGAACTGCTAAAGGCCTAGACACTTTAAGAATGAAGATTTGAGTTATCTCACCATGCAGGAATCACGACCAGTTGAGGTACTGGCTGAGAGCAAAGGAAAGGTGTAGTGGTGATGGAAATAGTTATAAATACCGGCTATAAATAACCAGGTGACCAGTTGCAGAAATGAGAACTATAATTGTTCTCAGTATTTCTTCCTTATTTTGTTATGAATATGTTTATACATGTATTAGCCATATAGTTCTATTTTCTTTTTCTCTTTATCCCTATTATCTAATATAAGATATATTAATAATAGTCAAGTTTATATCACAATATTTAAATATAGATGTCAAAATAGCAAAGTGAATATTGCCACAATACACTGCATCCTCTTCTGCAGAAAGGGCATTGTGGTTTCAATTCTATGCATGACAGTTGCATCTGTTGGGTGGAAGTATGGATTTGTTATTACCTTAACTTGGAGATTAAATATGGCTTCAGGAGACATGTATGGGTGCCATGTTGACAAGGAGTAGACTGTGATGACCAGTTTTATTTGTCAACTTGGTTAGGTTGCAGTTCCTAATTATTCAGTCAAACATTAACCTAGTTGCTGCTGTAAAAGTATGGGTTGGCCAAAAAGTCCAGTTAGTTTTTTCAATAAAATAAAACACACATTTTTCACTTTCACCAATAACTTTATGGATTTGGATATTTTGAGTATGTTGGCTATCTCCTGCTATTGGCTTCTAAGGGGTAAAAGCCAGGGATGCTGCTAAACATCTTCCAGTGCATAAGATAGCTCCACAGCAAAGAATTATTTAGCCAAAATGTCAACTGTACCAAGAAACTTCACAAACCACTTTTGACACATTTGATCAGTCACAGCACCATCTCCGTACTCTGTGCAAAATGTTTTTGCATTTCAGTTGTGTTTTTACCTTTTTTGAAATAATAAAGCATAATATGCCAAAAATGTGTATTTTCTTCCATCTTCAATATTCAAATGGCTGCACAAAAATTCACCAATTTTGATAAGTTTTTATAAATGCACATTGATATGACACCTGTCACAACACAATCTAACAAAATTGTTTTGAATGAAGTTAAAGACAACTAAGCACTACTAGAGCCATTGTACGGAAAAAAAAAAAACTAAACAAAGTTTTTGACCAACCCAAAACTTTGTAGATGCGATTCAAGTCCTTTGTCTGTTGACTTTAATTAAGGAAGATTATCCTAAACAGTCTGGGTGAGTCTGAGCCAGTCAGTTGAAAGGTTTTACGAACAGCACAGAGGCTTCCTAGAAGAAGAAATTCCGCCTTGCTCATCTCAACACAGGTGGAATTTCTTTCACCTGAGACTTGTAGCCTGCCCTTCCTGATAGCCTGCCCTACAGATTTTAGATTTTTCTAGCCAACCCCCACAATTCCATAAGCCAGTTACTTGCAATAAATGACTTAATGTGCATCTCCCACTGGTTTTGTTTCTCTGGTTGAACCCTGGCTGATGCAGAACATCAACCCAGTGGAAGGGGATGGGAGAAGGTCATGGTATGTTAGGGATGTATTCTAGAAAATGACAATACAGGGAAGTGAAGGGCACTCAATTCAGTCAGGCTTGGACAGTCAGTAAGTAAGTAATGGCTGAATTAAGCAGTATAATGTTTTAGGGTTGAAATGCCAGGCTAAGTAGTTAGAGCTCAGTGAGCCTTGAGAAAGAGACAGGTTGCTTCTAAGTGATGGAAGCCATCAGACTTCCATGCTGGATACAGACGAATCTAGACCTCCAAAAGATTCATCTGGTTCTTGGGCCAAAATGATCTGGGACTAAGAGAAACTGAAAGCAGAGAGGTACCTTTTTATTGGTTCTGTTCTAGAAGGAGAGCTAAGTGCCCTACACAGGAGTTTAACTGAGAACCATTGATTTAACAGGAAGTAACTTTGTGCATCCCTGATGAAGGAGGGTGGAGGAAAAGTTGTAGAAATGATGGCAGCATACTGACTCAAGAATGGGGATAGGGAAGGTTGGAGGAACTTGAAACTTTACGTGATAGATTGATAATTGTTCTCAATTCATAATAGCCTCCCTCTATTAGAATTGTACATCTATGCGCTTTGCCAAGAGATTTTCTGCAGTTCTTCCTATTAGAGATGTAGTTCTCTCTACTATATTTCCCTGCCCTCATGATGTCAGGCGACTTTCTTTAGCCAATATAATGTAGGTAGAAATAACATGATAGTTCTGAGCCAAGACATCATGTTTCTATTCATTCTCTTGTGTTTCCATGATTCACTATGAGAAGAGCTTTCCAAAGTAGTTGCCACCCCCTCTGCCTAAGCATTGGGTTGAATACATGTGGAGATTCTCAGAGCCCAACATGCAGCATGGAGTCAAGTTCAGTCAACTCACAGCCTCAAGTAGACCTGTCCAGTCTAGTTCAGCTTGGATCAGTGAATTCTCAGTTCATCTGCAGACCCATGAGCCTGAGAATAAACCCTTGCTCATCTCAACACTTGAGTTCTGGGATGGTTTGTTATACAGCATTACTGTGGCAATTGCTGACTAATACATTCTATCCTTTGGATTTAGAAAGTGTGGCTGCCTCTAACACACATGCCATATTCTCTTATAGCTCTGATAATTTCTATAGTTAAATATGTGCCAAACTCCAGAACTCCTGAATTCAGAAAGAGAAACTGACCTGCAGCCAGAGGTAGGGGTAAAGTCTGGGAAGCTGCCAGGAAGTGGAAAGTACATTGTACTGGGATTCAGGAGACCCAAGTTCCAGATCCAAAACTCCCTCTAGTTATCTGAGTTACATTAGGCTGATCACTTTCCCACTCTGGGCCTCCATTTCATAATCTATGAAACGTGATGATCATACTAAACACCTCCTGGTTGAACTCTTCCCAGTTCTAATATCAGAGTCTGTAATGTATTGAGTGACTACAGTAATAGTATGGTATTCATGATCATTAATTCCTTCCCAATAGCAGGTAAAACATTTGGCCTTACTTCAAACTCTCAAAACATTGATAGTGGCTGCCTAGAGCTGCCTTGAGAAAGAGACAGACTGCTTCCAAGTTCAGCAAGAATGAGTTCCATGGATGACCCTCTTGGAAGTTAGGAAGTGGTGATATGATGTGTCATTCCTGAGGTTAACTGTCCCCTACTGGGAAAGCTATCCATAGTGGTATGTGACAGTGATGTTCAAGGGATACGTGTTGAACCGTAGGCCTGTGGAGCTGAAGCAAGTGCCGTTGGATGTTCCTGGCACCAAGAGCCGAGGATCAGCATGCCTGGTACCCCAGCAACAGATCCTCTGATGTTTTGAAGCAATCAAACAAGCAATAAGAATTTGGCTCCCTTGGATGTCTTCGAGGGCATGGGGGTGCAATATGAGTGTGTTGCTCACTTCAGGCCCCCATGACTGCCTGTGGAATCCCATGTGACACTATCAACTACTGTGATTTCCTGAGCCCTGCGGCGGTGATGGTGCATGTGTGTGCACACACTGTCCTCTCAAGGGGCTTGGGAGAGGTGCACAGAGCTGTCCTGGGAGGCGCTGGGTCCCTGCTCCACCCACAGCTCCCTGCGTGGTCTTGGGAATATTGCTGAACCCCTGTGAGCCTCAGATTCCTCGTCTCTAAACTGCGATCGTGCAGCAGACGTGAGAATCAGGAGACTGGACTTGGGCTCCAGGGTCCCTCACAGCTTCTAGATGCTCAGTTTTTACAGAAATAGAGTTCAGATAGGAGAAGTTTCAGAACAGGAGACTGGAGGGTTTGAGCGTAGAGTCTCTGAGTTACAAATGGCAGAAGAACTGGCGTAAGGAGAGAAAAAACATTTTGGCTCATATAACTAAGAAGCACAGGGATAGGATTTGGTCGCAGGCTTGACTGGATCCAGGGTTCTAACACCACCATCTGTTACTAACACATCCAACACTCGTCCATGTCTTGGCTCTTTTCCTCTGTAATGGCCCCACTCCCAGGCAGGATTCCTCCAGAGAGTGCCTATAAGCAGCTCCAGAATCCTCCAAAACACCATCAGAGAAAAAGCTTTGTTTCTCCTTCTTTTTCCAGCAGAAGTTCCAAAATTTCATCTCACTGGACACCTCAGGTTCTGTAACCATTCATGGATCAATCACTGTGACCAGAAATAGGGCCCCAGTCTTAAGCCAGTGTTGACTCTCCTTCTAAATACGTTGACAGAGAATGGGAAAAGGTTATGCAAAGGAGGGGGAATGGATGCTGGAAAGACAAAACAACAGATATGCATACCATGGAACAAGGTCTCTGTGTGTATTAGCTGACAGCTGACCCAGCCAGGAGACATTCCTGAGGCTAGGAAAATCAACAAAGGAAAAAACACCCAGTCACTCATTAGCTGGTGAAAAACACCAGCCAACATGTATGTGGGTATCTCCCATGTGCGCAGCACCATGCTAGGTGACTTAGAATTTTTTTTGAAAGTGTCATATTATGAGACCCCAGTCATCAGAGACCTGCAATGTAGCGGGGCGACAAAGAATTGCACAAAGCAGTGAATGAGATACACTGATTGAGACCTAAAGTGTTCTAGCCACACCAGTGTTCTGGGAAGTGAGGGAGTGAGGGAGTCATTGTGACCTGAGCAGTGAGGACAAGGGCCACAACAGAGAGAGTGCCAGGAGAAAGGATGATGTGCTAGGTGTGGTGTGGATCTTGAAGGTGTCAGGATGACTCAGGGCTCGTGGATGCAGAGTGGAGGAGGCTAAGCAGACAGGAAAGGGCAGGGCAGCCAGAGTAGGGCCAGACTCTGAAGGACCCAGACAGTAGTCAATAGAGGATTAAATTTACTTTGGTGGCAGTTGGGAGCCATGGTAGGCTTTAGAGCGGGGGCAGGACAGGACAATGAGCTCTTACCACTAGCTCTACAATTCAGACTGGCATAGCATCAGTCACATTCCCAAGGATTCAAGAGTCCCAGCATTAAAAGTGCACATGTTAAAGTATAAAATAAAAAGAAAAAGTAACACACTGTATAAACTGTATGATCCCAATTTGGTAAAAAAGAAAAAAAATTAGGCATTATGCTGGCCACTTCCACATTGTGAGTCCTCGTACTGATTGAGCAGGCCCCAGAACGATGTGCAGAGCATTCTCTGCTGACTAGTTCTCACCCTACAACATGGGTATTATCTTCCCCTCTTCACAGTTCCAGAACTGAGTTTTACATGGAGTGAGCAGCAGAGGCGTGGTGTGATGTCGGGCGTGTCTAAGTGCACATTAGCCTATGTGTTGAAATGTTAACCATGATTATGACTCTGTGGGTGGATTACAAGGGATTTTCCTTTTTCCTTTTTATACTTTCTATAGTTTGTAAATTGTCTATGGTGAATATATGTTACTTTTATCAGTAGAAAACAAATATATACTTCAAAAAAAAAATCCTCAAATACCCATGCTGGGAGACCTTAGGTCTCCAGAGAAATTACTACTCAAATTAGCAATAATTTCCCCAGCACCTCAGCGGTAACCAAGCCTGCTCACAAACCTGCAGAGAGGTTTTGCAGTCCCTAGTATTGTCACAGTATCCATTTCAGTTTTCACCACTTCCTTTCATTTTAAAATTAATGTTAATTACATTAATGATGTCAGCATACCTGCTCCTTATAGAAAATTAAACTATTATAGATTAGACTAAAATACCATTTATCCACCACCTCTCCCACTCAATGATGGTTGTTTAGTGTAGTTATTTGTTGGGTGTGCCCTTCTAGACTGTTGGCGATGTATTTACATATGTAAATATGTATCCAGAAAAAAAGTTGAACATAATTATATTCTATTTTGCATACTGTTCTGCAACTTGCTTTTTTCATTCACCAGAATGTCACACCTGTCCTAAAGAATTGTCAAGAACCAGAAATATCATCAGGCAACATCAAGGCCCCAGAAGAAGAGGGGCTTCCGTGACAGACTCCCTTGCCATGCCTGAACTTTTATTCTACCGTGGAGGGTAGGTTATTGTCTGCAGAGGACCAGCAGATGGTATGCACCCAGGAGTTGGCAGTTCTTACTGTCCACCGTCCGTGAGGTGACATCTTGTGTACCTCAAGAAGGAAGTCATGCCACCTTCCATGAAAACCATGGCATCATTGTTCCTCCTCACTGACTAGGGGTCCAGTGTCAGGGATCGGGCTTAGAAACATGGAAATGGAGTTGGACAGAAAGCTCTTTGGTATCTGCTTCACCCAGCAAGTCAGAAGATGGACGGGTGGAGGGGTGGTAAGGTGGTGGGGTGGAGGGACTGCAGCAGAATCTGGCCTTCCTGGAAAAGCTACGTGTGCATGGGAAAGAGTTGCAGAGACCATAAACTAACAGAAACAGGAGATGGAACCACATCTATTTGTTTTTAATTGCAGGAGTACAAGGGTCTTCTGTGAATCAGATGACTAGGGAAGGGGCTCTACAGGGACAGACGTCAGACTCCTCATGAACCCTGGTGAGTGGGGACTCCACCTGGATTGATCTGATGTAGGAAAACAGACAGACACATTACCTTGTGTTCTCAGTGTCATGGTTGAATTTACATTCCTTTCTCATAACCCATTAAAGTCAAGCATGAGCAGAAGGAGGCCTGGGCTGCTCCCCAGGCTGAGGTACCACATCTGTGGAACCATGTCTGTGGAGGCTAATGAGGCCCCCACTCTGAGGTGCTGCCTTCCACTTGTACCACCCCCCCCCCCAGAGTGAGAATCTCCTTAGAGTCTGCACCCTCAGGCCTCACCCACTTCATCCCCACCTCTCTGACCAAACCCATTAGTGACTTTCAAGAAGTGTGGACCAGTGGAGAGAAGCCTGATGGAGGGTTCAAACACACTCAAGTTCAATTTCCAACTGATTTCTCCCGCCTGGCGGCATTGAGAATCTCAATCCTCCCTGAGTCTCAGTTTCCTCTTCTGTCAATGGGTGACAAGAAAGTCATCTTATTCTCAATGAGTAACATGTGCCAAAGGGCCTAACACATATGCTCAAAGAATACTTGTTTCCCTCCACTTAAAGTCCTATTCCCATTTTCCAGGAGCAAGATCACCGATAGTCCCACGACTGGAGTCTTGAAGGAGGATACAGGCTCGTGGAACTTTGAACCAGCCCTCAGGATCCCCTGACCTGCTGTCCTAGGCCTGGCCTGGCCCTTGCTCGCCCAAATCCCTGCAGCCCCAGACATGATGACAGAAGATTTCAAAAGGAGGAAACCCCTCTCTTCTGTGCAGTCTTCTTCCCTGCTGAAACCATCTCCCCCATGTCAGGACCCGGACATGATTATTTATGGTGTGATTTCATTGAGGGGAGAGCCAGGAGGGACCACTCAGGGTGATTTTGTTTGTGTGGCTGATGCTGTTACTGAGCAAGGGGCTACAGGAGCACAGGTGGTTTCCCGAGCAGCTTCTCACTGGAGGCGAGAGGTACCATTAAAATGTATGTGCATGGCACTCTGCGGCTCCAGCTTAGTTTCCAGGATAATTACTTAGACCCAGTCACTTTGCCCATGTTTATACAGCTGGGAAAGATGAGAGTGCTGGAGAATAAGATAAAAAAACACAGTTATTGTGAGACTCATTTGGGAAAATAGATGAAGATCCTTGAAGCCAAGTGCTGGGAACGTGAAGTATTTATGCTGCTTACTTCACTGGTTTGGTGAGAGATTCCCATCATCCTGGGTGTCACTTTTCCTGAAACTCTTTCCTGACTCCACCACCCCAAAGGGCCCCTGTTTGGGTTCCCACAGGGTCCTGCTCACTCAGTCCCACCACCATCTTTATCTTACTTTGTTGCTAGTTTTCAGTTCTGGATCGGTCCTCACTAGAGCCCCAGCAACGTTAGGAACTATGGGCCCGTGTCTGATTCATCTCACTACCCCGTGTGCCAAGCACACAGCCTGAAATAGAGTTGATTGTAATCATATGTTAAATTTAAGAACAGAAAAAGAAAGGAACCCAAACTAAAAGCCCAGAGTTGAAAGTATGACTTCAGAGCAGCCCCCAGCTTCATGTGACCATTGGCTTGGCAACCAGAGGCAAGAGCAGAGGCTCCCAGGGGCCCACAGCTTGGCCTCTGGCCTCTGCTGAGGTAGTTCAGTCCCCCACCATCTGCCCCATGGGATCCAATGCCATCCAGATTCAAAACCCCAAACTTTCCTTGATCTCTAAATAAAAATGTCCTCTCACAAGCACTGTGTAAATGTGTGGCTTAGCATCTGCGGGGTATAGGATGTGGTGACAAGTTCAGATGCTAGTACTCCTGAGGTGACATCCCCCTAGCTGCCCTTCCAGACTGACAGGCTCCTCCAAGCCCCAGGCTGTGCTACCCCTCTCCAACTTCATAGTCTTCACATCCATCTTCCCTTCTGAGGGAAGGGCTAAATATCCTTACAGCCCTGACCCCTTCAAACTCAAAAGCCTCCTCCAGGGACCGGAAAATGCCACCATTCCAAAAACAAACAAATTAAAAAGTAATGAAAATCCCCTGGACATAAAGGTTCCCAAGCTCTGAGAAACACCACGCTGTTTTCCCCTGGGTAAGAAGGGAGGTGGAGGAAGAAGTGCTTTCCCCTTGCCGGGCAAGTCTGTAACCACCACCAACAAAGTGGAGCCACCAAGTGCTTTTCCCAGTAATCTGCTCTACAAGGAATTTTCAATCACCCTCTCACTCTATAGTTCATGCAACCAAGCCCCGTTGTAGGAGTTGAACCTTGGGTGCTAGTCAGTGGGGGAAGAGCCTAGGTCTCATCTGATTGGGCCAGGGATTGCAAGGTCAATGTGTCATGTAACAGGAGTCTTTTGGGGGGACACCCATTGTCAATAAGATTATTACAACTTTCTAGGCCTATCTAACAATTTTGTATTCCAATAACAGACCTCTTGGCTGTTAACTTGAATAAGAATTTTTCCTTGTTAATAAGTAAGAGAGAAGTGGCTGGATATGTCTAGAGTGACTGATAGAAATTGCTCCTCCATTCAGTCTGGTTAGCTTATAAAAAGAGGAACCGTGTCTCCTACCCTGGGCACTCAGGAAGTCTACTAGCTACTGGGCCCCTGGTAGAGCAGGTGGCTCTCCCTGGACTGGTAGCAGCTTTCCTACATTCTAGCTGAGGGTAGCCTCCACCTCCCATCACCTATGTGGACTCCAAGGGCTGGTGAGATCAGGGCCATGCCCTGGCTCTCCTCTCTATACCCTCTGTGCCAAGGGGGAGGGAGGAAATAGGAAGCAAGCCTGTGTGTTTGACTTGAACATTTGGGTGTGGATCTGTTTCTTGTTTGGTTCAGCCCAAACAGAACCAGAGAATTGTACAGCCAAAGTTCTAACTTGGTGACAACATAACAGTCAAGGGCTGTAGGTTGCAGGTTTTGAATGAGAGGAATGGGGAGAGCTGGGCCATTGAGACAGCAGCATCTCAGAGGGCCCAGGACACATGGAGCAAGGGAATCAGACAGGGAGAGAAAGCATGACTTCTGTGGGCACTGTGAGGAGTACATGCCATGCCCTGGGACTTTACTATGTAGTAGGTGGGCACATGCTAAGGCCGGGACACCATGCTGTGGTGGACAGCAAACAAGATGGGGCATTAGGAGACTCATCTCTCCTCTTTAGCTAGTTCATCCTGGAATCTTGGGCAAGTCTCCTGCTTTCTTTCAGTCTTAGTTTCCCCATCTTTTATATGTTCTCAGTGATCTTCAGGAGTCCTTCTGCTGGCCTCAGGCAGTAGTCCTGAAAAGGAAGGAAGCAGAGGGGATGAAGTGAATTATGGGGAGAAACAGGGAACCTCACAACACCTTGCCTTCTCCTCTGACCTTGACCACTGACTGGGAGGGCCCCTGCATGGGCCCCATTACCCACAGACTAAACAGGCCCTGAATTCAAGGGGCTGTCAGGCTAGAGATGGGCAGTCAGGCAGAATAGTGATGACCAGACAGAGCACAGAGGGTCTCACAAAGATGAGCAGTTCAAGCAAAGAACGCCATTCCCATGGCCCAGCCTCCAGCACCCCACCTTTTCCCAGGAACCCCAGATCCTGGCTGATGTCCTGGAGAGTGGGGCCCTCTGCTAGTTTTTGGCTAGCCTGAGTATATGTAGCAGCACCCTTCTAATGTCTGTGAGAGAATTCAAAGCCTCTGTCTCCTAGGCAGCAGAGTCCCACAGCCTATAGAGCCATGAAGAGCAGAGCAAGCGTCCTTCCTCGTGGAGGGGAGGTGAACCCAGTTTCAGCCCCACATCCCCACATTCAGACTGCCCAGGTTGGGGGGCGGGTCACAGCCTGGAGCCTCACGGGGCTGAGAGATGTGGGCCTACTGAAGGCAGAACAAAGGGAAAAACAGCAAAAAGAACCATTTCTTTCCCTTTTAAAAAAAAATGTTTAGTCTTCTAAACAGGACCTCTTTCCTAGACATGTTCCAAGTAAGGGATGAAGGCATGTTGATGCATCCACAGAGGCATCTGCGACTTCCCTTGCTGATTTAGAGCCGCTCTCACATCTGCCTGAATTCACTTCTCCTTTCCCCAAATATTTAAGTGCTACTTATCTTTTAATTCAATGTGGCACCTTTTCCAAGAAGCCTTCACAGCCTACACTAGCTGACAGGAGCATTTCTCACATTTACCAGACTTATGTTACAAAATCTTGCACTTAATTTTTCTCCCATCACCTCATACTTGTTATATTTTTCTCTGCACATAGCATGGGAAAAAGCCATACCCTAACACTGGTGTGGACCAGCCTTTCATGGTCCACCAAAGAAAGGCTGGTTGGAAGTCACCAACAGTCAAGAAGTAGCCTTGTTTTCTTCATATCTGCAGAGGGCTCCATGATCAACCATCTGTAGTCCAAAGTCTTCATTTTACATATGGGGAAACAGAGGATCAGAGAGAGGATGTATTCTAGCAGAGGTCACCTATACTGAGTCAGTGGTGGGGCTGGGTCCAGAGCCCACAGCACTGCAACTTCAACCTCATAGCCAAGTCCCAGTCTTTCTGAGCCCCCTGACAGATAGTCTTCTTTCCATGGGCGCTTCCAGTTCCTGGGAGCTCAGCCTGCAGAAGGCAGCTTGAGCAGCGCTGGTAGCTATCAGAACCCTGTTTCTTTGAGCAAGCAAAAGTTGACTTCATTGCAACATCCTCCCATTGGTCCACCTTATTGCCACCTATTCACTTGTTTGTTCTCTTGTTGATTCATTCATTCAATCACTTGTTGAGCACCTGACTTGTGCCAGGTGAATTAAATAAGTGTGTTTTGCAAAGAGTATTAAATGCTTGGTGTGAAACTCTTGAGTTCCTGCAAGGTAGGCACCTCGTCTCTATCTTCAGGGCCAACCACACTGGGTAGCACTGCAAATGTGCCAGCAAGCATTTATGGAATACAAAAGAAATATTGAATGATAGTGACCTGAAACAGCAAAAGGTTGTTTCAGGGTATGGTGGTAACACAAAGAGCAGCTACTGCTGCATGGGTTAGGGAAGAAACAGTTAAGATGGACTTTGAATTAAGTGGGCAGAAGGGTGAGGTTCTAGGAGACAGAGGAGGTGGGAGCACTCAGCAGGAGCAGAGGGCAACACCGCAAAGAAAAGGGTACATCTGGCTCCACTAAAACCTTCTTTAGGAGCCATTAAAGAGCAAGAATGGGGACTAGGAAGAAATGGGGACTAGGAGAAATAGAAACAGCTAGGCCACCAAGGACCCTGAATGCTAAGCTAAGGTACCTGGAATTGGCCCTTAAGGTGAAAGGGAGGCAGCAGAGGTTTCTCCCACGTGAGTGACAGGATCAGAGCAATGCTTTGGAGAGATCACTATGGTGACAGTGAATGGAATGCATCCCTTAGCTCATGTGGTGACCAGTTGGAAAGCTGGTGCAATTGTCCAGGTGAGAGATGATTATAGGGCAGCCAAAAGACCAATCATTTCCCAGTTGAATGGTAATTGGGCATTCTAAATGCAACCCCAGGGTCCTCAGTGTCCTCAACCGTAATTTCCTCCCAATGCACTGCCAGCTCGCCCTACACAAGCAGCTTAAGCAGTTTATAGCTAATCCTCTTCCTGCTCTCCTCCTTACCGCACTGCATGGTCGGCCCCGGTGCGGGTAGAGCTGTGGTTCTGCATGAGACCTCTGTCTTCTTTCTTGTCCTGTCTCTGGGCTGCCATCAGTCCCCAGAGCTTTCTTACCCTCTAGCAAACTGGAGTTTTGCTAGAACTCTGGCAACACCAAGATGGCCTCCATGGCTCTAAGGCCCAAATTGATTAATCATCACTTTATTCTAGCTATCAGCTCTGCTGCAATTGGCATATTTATTTCTAATCAGCTCTTTAAAATGGCATCGTTCAAAGGTGCTTAACCACATTACTTAATTCTCAGCCTGTATTGCTATTGATTTCAAATATTCTCCTCAAGATATGGCTCATCATTCAATGCAGAAGTCTGTTTATATAATAATCTTATCTGGTTACTAAAATCTGTGAAATCTTTTCAATTGCCTCTAATGTAAGAATGGAGGCTGGTTGCTAAATGAGTCAATTTTACTTTAATTTGGTTTATTTACAGTACATGTTTTAATGCTCCGCATTCCCGTCTTTCACAGTGATGCTGAAAATGAAGGCAAATATAGGCAGAGAGAGCGGCCTGTGCTTTTCTCAGTCTGCAGGAGTCAAGGCAGCCTGACTGAGCTCCCTGAAATGAGCTCTCCCCCTCTGCCTGCCAGCAGGAGGGCCCACAGTGGTCCTCCAAAACCAATAGCAACAGTGCGGTGCCACTGAAAGGGCACAGGAGGGGGGCGGTCACAGATTTGGTTCATGTCCCTACTCTGCCATTCAGTAAAGATCTGAACATCATGCAGCTTCAGTTTTCTCATCTGTGAAACAGGGATACTGTAACAAGCTTCCAAGTGTCTCTGGAGAACCACCTGAGACTAAGAAGTTCAAGTGCACGTGGTAGGTATTTCACACATTCTTTCCAAGCTTTTTCTGCATTCCCCTGGCCCTAAGGATTAGCTCTCTACTCTGGATAGCTTTCTCCTGGGCTAAATAACTACCCCAACCCCTCTATATCAGAGCACTTCTCCCTGTACCCTTTGCTTTGTGCCCACTGCTAAGTGACAACCTCTTTCTGTGTCTGATGAAATGCCAAGGGAGGAAATGCAATTGAGCAGCCTTATTGTGAGAGCCAGGTCCTTGAGTCACTTGTTGCTGGTGGCCAGATCCCTGGTCCAGTCACCTTTGGCTGGGGGCAGAGGCCAGGATTAATGGTAGAGAACCTGGCCATGCCTCCTCTGCAGAGCCTGGGATATGCCAGATGCTGGGCTGGGCTCTGGCTGTGTGACCTTGGGTCCTGGCTTTGAGTGACCCCTTACCTTGCTAGTGAGACACAATAGGAGCAAATGGAGATGACACAGACTGGCAAGTGGATGTCATTGGGCTGTGGGAGGAGGGTTGGAATGATAAGCGAACCCGACACTCTTTTACATATTTTTTCTGCCTGCTAGGGATGGGAGAGGAATGGGAACCTCGTGCTGTGTCTCCTCTGCCAAGACAGAGCTAAGGAGCCCCCTGCCTGCAGCAGGTGGCTCCTGTCTTGCCCCACAATGCTGTGGTTTTCTCTTGGTCAGGTGTGAAAGCAGCCATTTCATGCTCATCTTCCCCAATTAACAACAGCTGGTCTCCTATAAAACCAACGGGTGAGATGGTTTGTTATTGGAAGACAATGCAACATCATTAGGTGTTAATGGCTCCAGCCTCATTTTCTGGCCTGAGTTCGAGGGGTCAATGTGGCGGGATGTTGGGTCTCAACCCGCAGAGCCACAGGCTCCTCTTCTTTTTTCAGGCATCATCTTCGAGCTTTGTTTTCTGAATCAGGACCTGGGAGGTGGAGGGAACGTGGAAGAGGGTCTTGATTTCCCGGAGGGAAATTGTGCAGGAGACGATGGATCCGCAACTTAGAGAAAAGAGATCACCACAGTGTTTCAACTGAAAAAGAACAACTTTGAATTCAGAAATGTTTTAAAAAATTCTTTCTTGCATCTGGATTAATCAGCCTGTTTCCATCAGCATACACATAAACACTCATTTTTCCCTCTTTCTCTTTAGCCCTGCATCACCTGCTCTAGCTCATTTGAAACTCTTTATACTCCTGGTTTGAAAGTTAAGAGGTGAACCAGGGGCTGTGTTGAGCCAAGGGCCCTTTAACTGGCAATTTAAGAGCTGGACTGAGAGCGATGATCTGGGGCAGGCTGGGACCTAGGAGTCCCACTAAACAGATTTGGCATTGAAAATAACTTTGCTAGATTTAGCTGAAACTGGCCTCCTAATGCAAAAATTTTACCATAGGCTTCTGTGTTTCCTTGTGACTTAAAACCAAAGCATTAGTCTGCATATTCCCCTTGCTCTTAGCAATAGCAACCCATGAGTTTCCACAAGGACATCTCCCTTTCAGTAAACAAATCACAAATCTCCATGACATTCATTCATTCATTCATCCATTCATTCACTCGCTTAGCAGACATTAAGTCAACACCTGTTTTATCTACCTACCTAGCCAGCTCTGCTGACAAAAACATCTGCTGCTCTCAACAAATGCAGTCAAACCAGATACAGCTGATAGATTTCTGTTAAAAGAAAAAATTTTCCATTTATCCTTTCCTTCTTTCTTCCACAAAAATTTCCTAAGCATTTGAACTTGATATGGACCTGATTAAGATTCAGTTTCTGAACTAAAGAAACAAGAAACTTATCATCTACACAGAGTGGTAAAATGGCACTCCCACCAAGAGGAAACCCAAAACTCCACCAAGGAGCCCTTGGGTTTGCCAGTGGCCAGCCCTTCTGGCACGAGGTTTGGCCAAAGCATTGAGGGTGAACAGAGTCCTTGGGCTGAGTTAATGCCTCTTGTTCCCTCTATGTTTACTTCCTCTTTGTCCTCCCTTAATGTTCAGGCAAATGAATTCTATCTCAGCTCTGCTATGGGAAACCAACACATAGACGTGAGATCCATCACTGGCCAGAGCTTTACCGGGAAAGGAACATCCCCATGGCCAGCTGGGTGTGGTAGCACCTTTTTCACCCAACACACTCCAAGGAGAAGGTGACACTCAGGGAAACACACCAGGGGCACTTGATCCAGCCCCTGTGATGGACCTGCAGTGACATCTCAGCTGATTGGGGGTTTGCACTAGTAAAGGAGGACAATCCCTGCCCATACACCCCGAGTAGGAATAGATTACAGGGACTCACTGTCTGTCCCACTCACAAGGCACTTAATCAAACAGTGCCTTGAGCACTCACTTTTTTTTTAATAATTACTTTATTGTTGTTCAATTATAGTTATTTGCAACGTCTCCCCTCCCCTCCTCCCTTCCCCTCCAGCCCTACCTCCCTACCCAGCCTCCCTCCTCCTCCTTAGTTCTGTCCATGTGTCCTCTACAGTGATTCCTGAAAACCCTTCTCCCCATGGTCCCCTCCCCTCTCCCCCCTGGCTATTGTTAGACTGTTCTTAATTTCAATGTCTCTGGTTATGTTTTGCTTGCTTTCTGCTTTTGTTGATTATGTTCCAATTAAAGGTGAAATCATATGGTATTTGTCCCTCACTGCCTGACTTACTTCACTTAGCATAATGCTCTCCAGTTCCATCCATGCTGTTGCAAAGGGTATAAGCTCCTTCTTCCTTTCTGCTGCGTAGAATTACATTGTGTAGATGTACCATAGTTTCTTGATCCATTCGTTTGTAGATGGGCACTTAGGTTGTTTCCAGCACTTGGCTATTGTGAATTGTGCTGCTATGAACATTGGAGTGCAAAGGTTCTTTTGAATTGGTTTTTCAGGATTCTTAGGGTATAATCCCAGTAGTGGAATTGCTGGGTCGAAAGGCAGTTTCATTTTCATTTTTCTGAGGAAGTTCCATACTGTTTTCCACAATGGCTGCACCAGTCTGCATTCCCACCAACAGTGCAGTAGGGTTCCCTTCTCTCCACATCCCCTCCAACAGTTACCTGTTGCTTTGTTGATGATGGCCATTCTGACTGGTGTGAGGTGATATCTCATTGTGGTTTTAATTTGCATCTCTCTGATGGCTAATGATGTTGAGCATCTTTTCATATGACTCTGGGCCCTCTGTATGTCTTTTTTCGAGAAGTGTCTGTTCATGTCTTTTGCCCATTTTTAATTGGGTTTTTTGTCTTCCTGGAGTGGAGTCATATGAGTTCTTTATATATTTTGGAGATCAGACCCTTGGCTGAGGTATCATTGGCAAATATGTTTTCCCATACGGTTGGTTTTCTTTTTATTTTAATACTATTTTCTTTAGCCCCACAGAAGCTCTTTATTTTGATAAGGTCCCATTTGTTTATTCTTTCCTTTATGTCCCTAGCTCTAGGGGACATAACATTGAAGATGTTGCTGCATGGAATGTTTGAGATTTTCCTACCGATGTTTTCCTCTAGAACTTTTATGGTGTCACGACTTATATTTAAGTCTTTTATCCACCTTGAATTTATTTTTGTGTATGGTGTAAGTTGGTGCTCGAGTTTCATTTTTTTGCAGGTAGCCATCCAGATTTCCCAACACCATTTGTTGGAGAGGCTATTTTTATTCCATTTTATGCTTCTGCCCCCTTTGTTGAAGATGAATTGCCCATAGAGACTTGGGTTTATTTCTGGGCTCTCTATTCTGTTCCATTGGTCTATCTGTCTGTTTTTATGCCAGTACCAAGCTGTTTTGATTACAGTG